>PVJX010006148.1:0-79856 GCA_004027295.1 Dolichotis patagonum
ACCATGTCCTCAAGTCTAGTGTAAGTAGACAAACTGGAACAGCACATAATCCATCCAAGCAGAGTGGTGAGAATAATGTAAATTTTAAATCTTGTTACCCCATTAACAATATCCTCTGCCTCCCTTTTTTAGACAATTCCTCCCCTTTCACTCCCATGGGGTGCACTGCTTGTTTTGGGTCCCACTGCCTCCCTATATACAGCAGCTCAATGGACCCTATCTCCTGATCTACTCTGCCTGTGTTTCTCTCTGTTAGTATTTCGAGGCCCTCTATACTAGAGATTATAGCCAATCTTCTCTGCCTCATTTCTGCTATTCTGTTTTTCTGCCATTGATAGTCTATTTTTCTCTTCCACTTCACTGTCTGCCTCATTCACTGAGGCCTCTCTGCCATTGTTCCTGAAATGCTCATATTCTTGTTCTCTCTCCCTAGAATGTCCTTCAGTATTTTTTGTAGGGTTGGACTGGTGGTCACGAATTCTCCCAGTTCCTCTTTGTCATGGACGCATCTTGTTTCTCCATTAATTTCTAGAGGGAGTTTTGCAGGATACATCAATCTGGGCTGGAGATTGTTCTCCTTCAGCTCTTGAATTACTTCACTCCAAGCTCTTCTTGACCTGATGGACTGTGTCGAAAAGTCTGCCGTGATTTTGATGGGTTTTCCTTTATAGGTGATCTGTTTCTTTTCTCTGATGGCTTTTAATATTCTGTTCATATATTGAATTTCTGGGATCTTGATTATTATGTGTCTGGGTGTAGCTCTGTTTGGGTTGTAGGTGACTGGAGTTCTGTATGCTTCATACCTCTGCATATCATTTCTTTTTTCTTGGGAAATTTTCCTTAATAATTTCTGTGAATAGCCTTTGTAATTCCTCTGGTTTGATTCCTGCTTCTTCATTTACTTTATTCTTAAGTTATAGATCCTCCAATTATCTTCCAGTCTTTCTTTACTGCCTGCTCCCTTGTTATTTTTAAGAGATCTTCCCTTTCATGACCCCACATTGCAAGCCTGTGTTCAATTTTTGATAGTCTATCTTTGGTTTCTTTCAAGCAGTTTTGCCAGCTTTCTATGGAGTCTTTAGTTTCCTGATAATTTCTTTGAATCTGTTTCATGAATTCTAGGTTTTTTCTGAATTCTTCATTAAATTTTTCTCTCCATTTGTGTTCCTCCATTCTTCTGTCTGTGTCTTCTTGAGAGATGCCCAGCCCTTCTTTTATTAACCTACTTATCTTGGGCTGGGGATTTAGCTCAGTGGCTTAAGCGCCTGCTTTGCAAGCAGGCAGTCATGAGTTCAAGCCCCAGTACCAAAAAAAAAAAAGAAATCTACTTATCTCTTGTTTAATTTGAATTAATATTTCAGTTTTGGTCCCGCTTACGAGGTCCTGAAGATATCTCTTTATGTCCGCTAACGCTGTGTTTGATGTTGCATTTTTTGCTGCCCTCAATCTCTTTTGTATTTACCTCTCCTGGATCAATGTTCTCAGGGTTGCGGGCTGGAAGTTGTTTCTTATTTCTCCCTTTCGTCATGTTTTTGGTTCCTTCCATAAAAGTGTACAGTGTAATTCCCAGACCCTTTTCTTGTTGGTTAAGGCTCCTCTAGAGGGCGCCGGCTAGGAGCTTTAGCCCTCTTCAATAGGTTATCAGAGATTAGAGTTCACCCACGGGCAGTGTGCGCTAGCTCCTCACTTCTGAGCCAGTCAACCTCTGCAGGCCTTCACTGCGTCAGTGTGCACTGATCTCAGGGAAGTAATATTGTAGCAACTCACTGGGTCCCCGCCAGGGGCACAGCCTAGTCCAAGCAGATTCCACCAATCCGCTTGGCGAGGGGAGCAACCAGCTGAAGCCACTTCCTTATGGAGTTAGGGCTGTCCTGCCCAAATCCAACATGTTGTCCAGTCGGTTTCCCCTTTCCCGTGGGAGGGTCTTATTCCCATCACTCACCGTGTGTTGATGCCTGTCCCCGAGAACTGCTGGGCTCCCCGACCTCTGACTTCAGCGTGGCTGCGGAGGAAATTCACGGTGCCTCTGGGTGGGTCGTGTGCAGGGCCGGTCCGGGTGAGCTGCACACAGGGCTGTTCAGCTCTGCGCTCCAGCGGCTCAAGCCAGTCGCTTCAGTGCGGATTGCTTGTTCAGATCGGGCAGGAATTTAGGTGGCTCGAGGAGGGCGCCGATCTTATCTTCACTAATAGTAGCCCCAGGACCTCATATTTAAGCGGTTTTTTGCACTTTAGTTTCTTTGTGGGTTGTGAGAGTCCATCTCTCTCTGTTTGGGTCTCTCCAGGGTGTTTTATTCTGGCATTTGAGCTGTCTCTCTCAGAGAGGGTCTCTCTCCTGCTACCTACCAGTCCGCCATCTTGTCTTCCGACCCCCAAGAAAATGTCTTGTAGATAATTTTTTTCCTTTGAGCTAGGAGAGGTGTGGACAATTCCTTTTCTTTTTCTTTGTCAAATGGTTTGCATTGGCTACATACTGGAATTTCTTGAATATGTAAAAATCACTCCAGTGCCTTTCTCATCCCTTGTATGCATTTTGTGATTCTAGTGCATGCCTGGTGTTGAAAACCAAGGCCGCTCTTGAGCAGAGGCCTTGGGAGAACCATAGGTGATGCTCAGTCCTTATTTAGTCTTTGTGAACATTAGAGACAGAACAAGTAACACTGTAAGTGAAATTTATTTATTTATTTATTTTTGTAGTACTGGGAGATTGAACACAGAGTATTCTACCACTGACCTGGGGCCCAAGTCCTTTCTGTGTTTTATTTGGAGTTGAGTTGCTCAGGCTTGCCTTAAACTTGCTGTGGTCCCGCCTCAGATGCCCTAGTAACAAGGATTGATTACAGATGCATGCCACCACTTTATTTACTTATTTATTTTAGTTACTCTCATTTTTTTAGTTTTTAAAAATTTTTTCATCATTTTTTGTTAATAATGTTATTCTTTTAATAGTAGAGATCTGTGTCAGAAATTTTTTTTTTATAGATTTCTTAATGTCTTATTCATAGGCAGTCTGTCTCCACCTAATTCTAAAACCTCTAATATTCAGTAGTTCCTTCAGTTCATTTTAAGTTAATGATATTAATTGATCTTACACTTGACATCATAATGGCTGACAGCCACATTGTGTTTTTCTTGCATTTTATATTCTTACCTAATAAAGAGGAAGTCTAGACCCTGTCATCTATCTAAGTGAGTTCAAGGAGTTACATTAATATTCCTATGTGAGGGATGGTAGATGAGAATGGAGCAAAGAGAAACTTGCATGAAACATGTCCATAGATATTTTAAACATTTAAATGACTGACCAAAAATTACAGTTAGCGCAAACATTTCATAGGCATGCTTGAAAATACAGTGATATTACATACATAAGATGGAAGTCAGTTATATCTGTTTTGGTGGGGGAAGGGTGTGAGGGTCCTTAAACAAAGATGGCTAAATTGTAAATATGCAAAGGCCCTGTGTTTGAGTACAAACTAAGAAGTTTGGAGCCAGTGGGCTTTCCAAAAGGGTTAGAAGATCCCAAAAGTAGAGGTATCGACATCTTCATCACACCAACCTCAGGTTAAAATCAGGAACTTTTATTTCAGAAAGCAAGTGACTTTTATTATATTTAAAGCACCTAAGTGATACAGAGTCCAGAAAATACTGTAGCTGCTGTTGAGCACGGAAGTAACTGTAGAACGTTCTCAACAACTGGTGTAGGATCAGATAGACAGGATGTCTGTAAGTGGAGTGGATTTTTTTGTTAAAATTATTTATGATTGAGCTGTAAACATGGAAGTTCAGCTAGTCCAAGTTAACTGAACTGTCATGTTTGTCATCTTAATCACCTTTGTTTACATTTGGAAGCTTCTTTATATTAGCCATTTTCTCTTAGGTTAGGTTATCCACAGTTCCCTTCCTTTTGAAGTTTCACATCACTATCAGTGCTTCACAGGTGGTATCCACTGGACAATGTGGGTTACAGATACTTTTGAATAACTCTGCTCCTAAAATTAGCAGTTGTGAGGCTTCAGCGATGGAAGAAATCTCATCGCCATCAGTTCCCCCTTTGCCTGGCAGTGCCTACTGATTGCACAGAAAGTGAGCAGATTCATGTATGTAATGTTGGGTTTAACACAGCAGATCAGAAACCTTTTTTAATATCTAAGTTACTCGGTCTTTAATCGTTCACTTGTTACATCAATTTTTATTTTACTTCTTACAATGGAGCTTTTCTTCCAAACAGGTGGCAAAGTGTTTTATCAATTCTTTGTATTTTAGTGCTTTCATTTATAAATTTAGGAAAATGATAAAATAGAGCAGAAAGTTGGGTCTTGTTTGGAACTTTGGGGAAAAAAACAACAGTATTTTTGATAAATTCTCTTTTGGCCCTCGAAATGAAAACCTAAGATTTTTAGAACACAATCCATTTTTCAAAACCATATTAGACATAGCTGCCATTAGCAGTCAGTGCCATTTTAATGGCTTTTTCTGTATCTCACAGATGTAAACTGATGATTTCCAACTTCTTCTTAAAAATCCTTGCTATGTGCAAAGTTTGTAAAATTGTAAAACAAAAGACTGGTGCTTTTTCTTCTTACCTTCAGAGGTCTCTGGGTCTGTGCTTGAGCTCAGTATGGCCAGGTATCTGCTGCTGTATCTTCCTCTGTTAACTGTGTGGTGAGTTTATTTACCCTGCAGGATTGTATCCAGATCATGGAAGTCTTAGAGCTGTCTCTGGAGTTGTGGGCATATTTTGCTATTCTGTCTGCATATGTGAGATTTTTATACTTTGCCCAACACTCACTGTTCCTAGTCTCTGCATACTCTTGGTGACTTCAGCCTTTTAACAATGTAAATAAATACTCCTTTGTTTCTTGGTGTTCCATACACTTGCATACGTTTTTTCTGCCCAGACACTTGGCAGAGCTTTTAACTTCCTCCTCAGTCCAGTGCTTCTCTGCTCCACTCTCCATGTTGAAAGTGACCTGGAAATGATTCACTCTTTCAAACCCAGGCTCTGTTTCCTAGGAAGCCAGACAGCTGATTGTCAATAAGCCACTAGGCTGGAGAAGATGTAGCTCAACTGGTGAAGGCTGCCTGAGGGAGTAACTTGAGAAACTGCCAAGGAAACAGGCTTTGTGGCTAAAGAAGCCAAATGACTGTTAACCTTACTTTTCAGCCTCAAAGAGAATCTACCCTTGAGACAAAAGGGTGAGAAAACCATATTTTACCCAATGATTGATTTTTTTCAAAAAATTGTTTGGAAATGTTTGACAGGTTTTTTTTTTTTAACCCCCTGAGGCTTTTACCTATTGTTAATAGCCTTACATTAAAAAATATGTTTTTATGAGGTTAATACCTGTTTTTTCTGTGACATGCGTGTATCACCTGGTCTCTTAGCTTGAGAGTATGTGCTGCCGAAGCGAGCACTTACAGGTTAAAGACCACATTATTTTCTTAAATAAGTGTTAGTTCATCAGAGCAAAGCTTAGTTTTATAGAGTTTATAGTATTTCTGTATATGTATTTGTATCTTAGTATTTGATGCACCATTACAGTAAATAATTTCATTTTTTAGATTTTTACTTCTCAAATATATTTGTCATTTTTATCATTAATAAAATTCCTTAATTACAATATGTAATTTTTAAATAAATCAACATAATAGCAGTTGTTAAAAAGTATGCATACTTGGGGCTGGGGATATAGCTCAGTGGCACAACACCTGCCTCGCAAACATGAGGTCATGAGATTGATCCCTGATTCAAAAAATACATATATATGCATATGGAAGAGTTGTACTTCGTATTTCTTTTTTTTTTTCTTGTCTTTTTGAAACAAGGTTTTGGTACGCAGTTCAAGCTGGCCTCAAACTCACTGTGTAGGCTAGGCGGCTCTCCTCAGTGATCCTCCTGCCTCAGCCTTCTAAATGCTGCAGTTACAGGGGTGTGCCACCACACATGGCCTTTTAAAAAATCATATTCCATGAAATTATTAATGCAGGAAATGAGACACAGACATGGGGAAGGGCACCTAGTCAGCAGATTTTTCAGAAGCAGACTTTCTTTTTTGTGGTGCTAGAAGGATCACATCAGGTCTGTGGAATGCTATGGAAAGTATGGTAATCATAGTACATAGCTATCGGCACTGGCCTGGATCCTCAGTCTCCCAAAGGAGTGTATGGTGAAGGCTTAAATGAGATCCGTGATATGATTTTAGGGTTCTAGGAGGATCAAAACCTTCTGCGGAGTTCGAGACTCTGAGGGCTAAGACAAGGAATGCTACTGAGCAACCCATATTTATTACTTTTTTCAAACCATACAGGAAACTGAGCAGATCTTGGGAGTGGAGTGGTTCAAGGTTACTTTGCCAATAACAAATTTGTTTTAATTTAGGAGAACTATCATACCTTAATTTCTGAGAAGTATCTTAGGAGAAGATCTCCATGTTGCATTTCACTGCAGTAGTAAAAAGCTTGTATCTACAGTCTTTGTTTAGTTAGTTGGAGTGCAGACAGGTGTCCTCAGCTGTGACCTTATCTTGCCCTTTGAGGTGTCTCTTTGTTCTCACATAGGCCAGCATTTGTGTTCAGTTTCCAGTTTCAACCAGCTCCCAACACATTTTTACCTCATAGGATTGATGTGAAAGCCAAATTAGATCATTTATGTGAAAAATGCTTAAGACAGTACCTGGTATATTAGTTGAAATGGATGGCAGTATCATCTTGTTAAAATCATTTTCTGCTATTGCTAATCAGCATCATTAATAGAAGTAGTGCTAGTATTCTATGTAGCATTTAATGTCTTATCAGGTAGTGTGTGATGCTCCTTAAGAAATTTATGTTTTATAAAACTCAAGAAGCTTATGATTTGGGCAGATTTAACAAACAGTATATGTCTCCTTGTGTATTCACAGGGGTCAAGAGAGTGCTGGTATTGTGACCAGTGATGGGAGTTCAGTGCCAGCATTCAAAATGCATAAGGTAAATTTAAGCATTAAAAATTTTTGATAATAAAAATAACAATTGCCAGGAGGTCATTAGTATATTGTAGAAAGGAGTCTTAAATAAATAAATTGCAGTTAGGAGTAATACTGTTTGGATCATCCGTTGTCCAACTTTATATTCTAACATTTGTCAAATTAGGATGTATTTCTTCCCGGTGTTATTTTGCTGTGTAACTCAAGCAGGAGGTCATTTATTTACATACTTCAAGATGCTCTGATTTTTGTAAAATGTAAACTTTCATTAGTATTTAACAAATTTTGTTGTCTTAGTACATCTGGTTTATGAAGTGTCTTAAGAACTAAATGTGTTAATGATTGGAAACCAGATACTTTCAGCCTCACGAATGTGCAAAATGCCACTAAAATTTGTTCACTTTAAAAAATGGCTAATTTTATGTGAATTTCATATCAGTGTACATTTTTAAAGTAAATTCTTCACAGTTCTTAAAATTAGTTTAGTCTTTTCCTTTCTAAGATTAGAATTCTGAAGTACAAGAAATTAAGTGACCTGTGGTATCGTTGATTCCTTGGCAGACAGGCTTTCTAAGACACTTTTTACTTTGACTTCTCAAGGGTATGGGTCTTGTAAATCATGTTTTTACTGAAGACAATTTGAAAAAGTTATACGTTTCAAATCTTGGAATTGGACACACAAGATATGCCACTACAGGAAGATGTGAATTAGAGAACTGTCAGCCCTTTGTTGTTGAAACGCTCCATGGGAAAATAGCTGTTGCACATAATGGTGAACTGGTGAATGCTACTCAGTTAAGGAAAAAGGTAAGTTTTTTAATAAATGCTTTTTTCATGTTTGAGATTTATGGAAAAAAAGAAGGTGCAGATCTTGGTAAAGGACATTTCCAATGTCATTGCTGCCACCTGCTATGTAACAGTAGCAAATGATTGTATAAGAATTACCTGGAGTACTTGTTATGAATCCAGATTCTAAGAAAATTGGGAACATTTTAATATACTAGTAAGGTGAATTTATGCTTTAAAAAGTTGAAATTTGGGGAAGTTGATTGATGGTTGCTATTAGAAGCACAGAAAATTAAGCGTTATGGGCTTTTAACTATCCCTTGAAGCTTTGTGTTCCTGATAAAACTGCTATGGGATAGGAAAAACCAAACTGTTTTTCCTACCTTCAGACTTAACACAGCATACTTTTGTGGCCCAATGTGGTAGTTTCTCCGTACCCAATCTTCTATATAACACCAACTATAGGTGTCCTATAATTCAGTTCAACCTACAGTTAGGGATAGATCCCACAGATTAAGAACATATTCTCATAAGACTGTCTTCCACTTGAGGTGCCAGTCACAAGTCCGGCCCTCTGGTACTTCTGACCTACTATAAATTGGGAGTTTCCATGTTCCCTCCTTGGCTTCAGTCATTCACTGGAGCAGTTCACAGAACTCAGGAAAGTACTTTACTTGTATTTATCAGCTCATCATAAAGGATGTTATATAAGATACAGAAAAATAGTTAGATGAAGAGAGGATATAGGACTGGTTATATGGGAAAAAGCAAGGAGCTTTGATGTTCTTTGGGAACCACTCTCTAGGTGGTCCCCAAAGATAGGTCCTTCTAAGGTCTCAGCTATCTGGAGTCTCTTGGAACACAGTCCTGGAGGCCTCAATAAGTGGGCATGTGTGGCAGTTGGCCTTGGTGATCAACTTAACCTTCATCCCTTCTACTTCTGACTTGGAAGGTCTGGTGAAAGTTCCAGCCCTCTAATCACACAGGGTGGGTTCCACTGACAAGCACTCACTCTGTGAGGCTATCTAAGATCCCTTAGCCACCAGTCATCTCATTATCATACAAAATACTTTTTTTTTTTTTTTTTTAACAAAATATGCTTCTTTTGGTGATTCCAGCAGTTCTAAGAGCCAAGAACCCCAGGCCACAACATAGAGTTGGCAGTCTGCCCGGTTCTACACGAGACCCAGATCAAAAATGTTTTACCATGCTGATGGGGAGTTATAAAATGTCTTAGACTGAACATGTTCTTATGATACCCCAAACAACATAGCAACTAACCATATAGCATTTACATCATTAGGGATAGTAAGTAATCCAAAAATGATTCAAAGTACATAGGAGATGTGGTTAGGTAATGTACAAATGTTAAGCCATTTAAAATAAGGGATTTAAGCACGTACAGATTTTGGTTCTGCAGGGGTCCTACAACCAATTCCTCGTTGATACCAGCAAAAATGATCCTATATATTTGCTTTTTATCTAATTATGAAAAGCATAAGAAAAAAAGTGGAGAATAGTTTTCCTTTTCCTTTTTGGTATTCCTTGTCTGAAATGCTTAGGACTGGAAGTGTTTCAATTCAGATTTCTGATTTTGGGATATTTGTGTATACATAATGAGGTAATTTAGAGATGGGACCAAGTTTAAACACAAAATTATGCCTTATGGGCAAATTATATACATAAACTGCAGGTAGTTTTGAGTGTTTGTTTTAATCTCGTACATGTAATAAAGTTTCATGGTGTGGAAGTCATATTTGTGTTGTCTCTTTGGCATTCAAAATTTCAGAGCTTTGTGGATTTTTGGATTATGAAAGCTCAATCTGAATATATTTGCACCATAAGAGAAGCATATGAAGGAAAATGCTGTGTAAACTTAAGATGGCAGATGAGGAAAGTCACTTGGAAATGATTTACAGTCAGCTAGTAGTCCCAGCACTTGGGAGCCTGAGGCAAGAGGGTAGCTGTGCATTCCAGGCCATCCTAGGCTAAACGAGTTCCATGCCAGCCCACACTACACAGTGGGACCCTGCCTCAGAAAAACAAAATGACTGCAGTCAACTAAGATAGAATCTGGGAGGAGGAATGAAGAGCTCTCACTTGCACAACACTTTGTTTATGACATGTTTGGCACTTTCTGTGCTAATGGTTTCGCCCGTGTATATGTCCACATCCATCAGTTCCTATTCTTTTTCTAAATTATGTATCTTTACCTTCGTAGTAGTTCTTCTTTGGTCCCTACTATATATGCTATTCATTATTTGATGCCTAGTTTCTTCATTTCATTAGATTCCAATAATCTTGATTTGGTAACTTTGAGGCCAGGTGGTTTTTTAGTAAAGTTATGGCTTGACACATTGTTATCCTTTTATCATTTTAGAGCCAACATTTCAAATAGGAGAAGCAGTTAACAAAGTGAGTGATGATAAACTGGTGGGTCAGAAATACCTACAGCCTAAGCACCTGCATCATGTGTGGTCCTTTTCAAAATTTCAGCTTTAGCACAGCTTTGCTGCACCCTCTTCATAGTCCATCATATTGTAATGACAGTGATAAACATTTCTTTATATGAATGAGAAAAAGTTCATTTTAAAAATCAATCACAAAAGTATAAATATGAAAAATTACTGAGAGTTCATCTTGTATAGATAGCCACCAAGAGTTCAATTCCAAGTACTTTCTAGCTCCTTTTTTCTAGCTGTAACCATGGTAGACTTCCTCCCTACCCTACCCAGTTAGGCATCTACAGAATGCCTGGTTCCTTTTATGATGCTGGGCTGTTGGGCAAAGGGCAGAGTGGAGCTTCCCCTCTGGTGATGGAACTTTTCTCTCTCTCTTTAGCTTCTGCGTCATGGTATTGGTCTGTCAACCAGCTCTGATAGTGAAATGATTACCCAGCTCCTGGCATATACTCCTCCTCAGGAGCAAGATGACACCCCAGATTGGGTAGCAAGGTAATTGTAAAACTGGACTGTGCTAGTGGGGGTTGCAGCACAGCAACAGTGCTTCCCTTGCATGGGCTGAGTCCTGGGTTCAGTCTCCAGTACCACAAAAGCAAAACAAAACAAAATGACTGCATGCAGATCTCACAGTAGGACCTTTTCCTTGAATATGTTTATACCTGAAGTGATTGTTTGATTGATTCCAGGATTAAAAACTTAATGAAGGAAGCACCCACAGCATACTCCCTGCTTATAATGTACAGAGATGTTATATACGCAGTGCGGGATCCTTATGGAATTCGACCTCTGTGCATTGGTCGTCTTATTCCAGGTTCTGATATAAATGACAAAGGTAATGAACTGCAGAAAGAATATGATTTTATAATACTTTTCAAAGTCACTGTATTACTGCTGATGAATCCTAAAATCTTTAGATACAGGGACCGTACAGGTGAGGATGTATAGGAGATAAAGAAAAGATATTCTCAAGTTTGAAAGTACATTTCTTTGACTATGTCTAAGTTTCTTTTAATACATTTAATGGACATTACTATATTTTTCCTAAATTGGTTTTTCATGTCCTTTTCATTTGTGTAGTATGATTTTAGTGGTTGTTTTTTGGTTTTTAGGGGGTTTTTTTGTTTTTTGTTTTGTTTTGTTTTTTATTTATTTTGTTTTAGGTGACTAATGAGATGTATTGTCCAACCATGAAATTATAATGCTAGAATGAATCATAGGGGATTATTTTGTCTTTGGTTTAAGTAAAATGAGGACCCATTTGCTTTTAATAGCATAGGAAATAGCTATCCAATGACCTTCTTCTCTAGTGTTTAACTGATCTGTTGAAATAGCTTTTCTTTAAAATTTTCTTGACTCTATTAATTCATTTGATCATCTTGTAATTTTCAGAGAAAAAAACAGAAACAGAAGGATGGGTAGTGTCTTCAGAATCCTGCAGCTTTCTGTCTATTGGTGCAATGTAAGTTTTTACCTCATTAAACATATTATCTTTTTTCCATATTGGTAGAAAATTATTTGAGAATGATGGTGCATATGATTAGATCTAGCTAGTTAAGAAGCTGAGTCAAGAAGATTGCTTGAGCTCAGGAATGCAAGGCTAGCCTAGACTACACCAAGATCCTGTCTCAAATGGGGTGGGGGTGGGGCCACATGGTTTGTAATTTAAAAATAAAAGTTTTTCTTTTGGTATTTACATGAAAGATTTTCTAATGTCTGTAAGAAAACAGATAGATTTTGTTACCTATATTGTACTTAATGGCTGCACTAACTTTACTGTTCCAGTAATAACCTTCTAGTTCTAAACTGTTATCTTTCTAGATACAAGACTTATTTTAGAAAGGAAGAACTTTCTCAGCAAGGAGAAATTATGATAGCACTTAACTAGTATTAAAATATTCTCATTACCCTTTACCTTCTCAAAGTTCAATAAACTACAGGCCCTGAGTTGTAAAATTCTGAATTAGAACTCAGGGCAGTGATGGCAAACTTTAGAGATGAGCACCCAAAGCGCAACTCAAACCCACTGTTTCATCCCAAAGTGACAACACTGCCGTTTAACCTAGGTACTGAGGTTTCAGTTTACCTCAGAAACAATGCATACATTAACATCTTTTGTCTTAAAAGAAAAACAGATGACAAGTGTGCCATAGGCTCTGCTACCACCGACTTACGGGTAACAGAAAGATTTATAGAAACTACTGGTAAAAGGGATGTTACTTTCATTTTGCTTTTTAAGCCATGTCTAGACTTTATATTAAAATAATACATTTCTCTCCATAAGGGAGGAGACTGTTTGCTTTATAACTGATGTTTTCATCCGCTCTAAGTACTAGTTTATTGAAAGTCTTCTTTCACATTGTTTCCCAAGATACTACCGTGAAATCTTACCTGGGGAAATCGTGGAAATATCCAGACATGGTGTCCGAACTCTTGATACCATATCAAGATCTGAAGGAAACCCAGTGGCTTTTTGTATCTTTGAATATGTTTATTTTGCGAGACCAGATAGTATGTTTGAAGGTAAGCTTTTTTTTTTTTTTTTTTTTTTTTTGCTATTCATAGAAATCTTCCATTAAGCTCACTGAAACATGGCAGTTCTTAGCCCAGAACTTTACTTGACTCTTTGAAGGTTCATGGTTATATAAGGTTTGCCCCCAAAAAAGCAAAAATTAGGAAAACTTGTATAAATACTAAATACTAGTATATTAAATTTACTGAGACATCATGAGAGTAATACAAATTACTTTTGGCCTTTATAGTTACAGGAAGTGCTCAAAGTGGCAGCCATTAGCTTCCAGACATTTATTAGTATAGTGGACTGCTGAGTGAATACTCTTTTTTTTTTTTTTTTTTTTTTTTGGCACACTGTATGTGTTGTGGGTCTATTTTTGCAGTGTCAAGCTACACTCCAGCTCTTTCTTATTTCAAGTTTTGAGACAGAGTCTTGCTAAGTCACTTAGTTGCCCAAATTGGGCTTGAATTCCTGAGCTTCCTGCCTCAGCCTCCCAGAGTGCTGTGATTCCAGGCACACGATACTACACCCGGCTACTTTGTTTTTCTTTGAGGAATGAGAGTTACGATGTTCAGGTATATGAAGTTCAAATTTTAAAAATACTACAGTTGATGTATTTCTACTTTATTGTTTTTGTATACATTTCTTTTCATACTCCACCTGTAGAATTCTAGCACTTGAGTATGGCAATATTATATTATGCTGAGTAAAAATAATCTGTTTCTATTTCCAAATATACCAGACCAAATGGTTTATACAGTAAGATACCGCTGCGGTCAGCAGCTGGCCATCGAAGCACCTGTGGAAGCAGATTTGGTTAGCACTGTTCCAGAGTCTGCCACGCCTGCTGCTCTTGGTTATGCAAAGAAGGTAATTTTTCTTCATTAGAACACAAAGAATTACTCTCCTACAAATAAGAATTTGTAGCCTATAAAGAAGAAGTACTATAGATTAGCCAGGGTAATAAAAAATCCAAAATCTCAAATGCTCCAAAACTGTTGAGAACCAACTTGATTCCACATGTAGGAAAGTCTGTGATGGGTCACAGTCAAAACATAGGCACACTAAAAGTACTGTACAATATGGAAGTGTGTATATGTACATAAGATGTACAAGGTCTACATGAAACAAATCAATTTCCGGTTTAGGCTTGACTCCTAGCCCCAAGAGAATTCATTGTATATGCAAATATTGCAAAAGCTAGAATTTGAAATCCTCCTGATGCCAGCCATTTCAGATAGAAGACAATCTACCCATATTACTCAAAAAATTTGGACTTAATTGGCCATTTATAGATTTCTTTAAAAAAGTTTTATGAGTACAGGTTTTCAGTACATGATTACATTCATCATGGGGAGTTGCTGCCTGTACGTAACACATCTTAAATGTTTTACTTCCCCTTCCATTGTTTCATAAAATCTTCCTGCACTACTCTCACCAGTTGCTACTATGACTGTTTCCTTCTGAGTATGGGTAATAGCAAAACTGTTCATCTTCATTTTGTGTAACTTCATCTTCCATAACTAGGTGATTCTGTAGTTCTAGTGACCTGAGTTATACCTCCCAGTATTTATTATCATGGGCAATGTATGTATTAGCTTTCCATTGTTCTGTAACAAACTACCAGAGGCTGGGTAACTTTGTACAGAGATTTGTTTAGCTCATGGTTCTGGAAGTTCAAGGGTGATGTTGGCATCCGCTTGTTTCTGGGGAAGACCTCATGGCAATAGCACCACAACGGCAGGAGTGGTGTAAGAGCCAGAGAGCAGTCTTGAGAACTGCTTTACTCCTTTCTAACGTTGGGCCCCACTGAGCCCCACCTTAGCGCTGCCATACTGAGCAGCAAGCCCCTTTAGTAAATGGACATTCAGGGAAAAAAATTACATCCAAACCATACTAGGGAGTTAGATAACTGGCTTTTTTCTTTTGAGACAGGGTCTTGTAATATTGTTCCTGTTGGCCTTGAACTTACTGTGTTGCCCAGGCTGGCCTCAAACTCCTCATAGCAGTCCTCCTGCCTTAGCCTCCCGAGTGCTGGGATTACAGATGTGCATCACCATACCCAGCTTCTAAAAGAAAGACTGTGTATATATGAATGAGTTACTTCCGCCCCTGAAAAGCAACTCTTTTGCTTTTTCATTAATTTCTTATGCGAGTGTTTTTGTTTTCTTTTAAGCAGGCTGTGTAGCCCAGGTTGGCTTCAGACTTCTTGTTCCTGCAGCCTCTTAGGTGCTAGAATTGTGGGCATGTGCAGTCATACCTGATGTCAGTGAATTTTTTGATGTTGGCTCTTTGTTATGTTTTCATACACTCAGTCTCTTCCAGGATACAGGAATAATAATGCTTAAAAGAGGCATTAAAAGTTTTAGCCAAGTAAATTGGTTTTCCCACAAATTATTTTCCTTTCAGGGGACTTCCCCCCCTTTTTTTTCCCTTCCAGTTTAAACTGGTGGAAGGAATGTAATGTGATGAAGGATAGAAAGTTCATAATAACAAAATGTTTAAGTTTTAGGTACATATTACAACAACAGCACAATCTAGGGGAAATAGGAACCTAGAACATTCTGTGTATTTCTTCTCATTTCTGCTTATTTCTTGTTTATCAGAGTGGACTTCCATATGTGGAGGTGCTGTGTAAAAATCGATATGTAGGAAGAACCTTCATTCAGCCAAACATGAGATTAAGACAACTTGGTGTTGCAAAAAAGTTTGGAGTATTGTCAGACAACTTTAAAGGCAAAAGAATTGTCCTTATAGATGATTCGATTGTGAGAGGCAATACCATTTCACCCATAATAAAATTGCTCAAAGAGTCTGGAGCAAAAGAGGTATGTAATATTAAAATGTTCTAAAGTATCAGTAATTAGTAATTAGCAGTATGATTTTGGCATAAAAATTGCACTTCAGTACACAGCATGGATAGTTCAATATAATAGATTAACTTTTCATACTAGATTGTTTATGTATACATGCTGCAGGTGTGAGCACACTAGATCATTTTATGAAAAACTAGCAATTTGGAGAACATGGAATAGCCACTGTTAGACTATATACTAAATTTAATCCTAAAAAAAAAGTTAAAAAAAAATTTTTTTTTTGTACTAGGGATCGAGCTCACAACCTAGTGCTTATAAGGCAGATGCTTATGCTGCTGAGCTAAATCCCCGGCAAAGGGCTGGGGATTTAGCTCAGCGGTGTAAGTGCCTGCATGGCAAACGCAAGGTTGTGAGTTCAATTTCAGGTACCAAAAAAAAAAAAATCCCTGGCAAAAAAAGCTAAATCTTAAAGCTTACAACTTTTATAGCTTTGAAGAATAACAGAAATCTCAAAACAATGCTTTTCAAACTATAAAGTACTGCTTATTTTCTTTGTTTAAAGACCGAAAATCAATTCAGTAGAAGAAATTATTTTATTACTTTTGTCTCTTAGAAAAATTTTTTGTTTCAACTTACTTTTTTAACTGACAAACTTGTATATATTGATGATATATATATATATATATATATAATATATATATATATCACGATGTTTTAGTACATGTACTGTATCTACATACAGGCATACCTCATGTTATATTTTGTTTATTGTGCTTTGCAAGTATTGTGAGTTTTAAAAACTAAAGGTTTTCAGTACCACTGTGTTGAGTAAGTCCGTTGACATCATTTTCCCACAAGAAATGTTCTCATTTAATGTCTGTAGATACTCACCAGTGGGTTCACCCCGTTATCTACCTGCCCTCCTGCCCACCATCCCACATACCCCCACATCCTTACTAAGTTGCCTATTCTGGGCTTAAAACATGTAATTCTCCTATAACCAAACCTGTAATATACTGAGGTACAACTGAGGTATTAAGTTACATTTTTAAATTTAAAAGCTTATTCTAACTTTAAATATTTGAGTAGTTTGAATTACAGAAGTGAGACGCCATTTGCTATTAATAGCAAATCTAAAAAGAAAATCCAATATAGGAGAAAGTGAGATATCAAACAGTAAGACAGTCTATTTAGAAGATTTAAAAGATAATTATGATTATGATTTTCCAACCTTTTAGTGACTGATCATGATTATGATAATCACCTTGAAATCCTAAAATTATGTAATAGAAACAAAAACATAAAATAAATTCAACATCTGTTCCAGTAATAAGAAAGAGCAGACAACCAAAAAGAACCTGGAAATGGGTTCAGTCTATAGAAAAAGGCTACTAAAGTGATACCTCAGTGTGATGAAAAATGATGATAATATAAAAACTACACAAAGGCTATATAATGAGCAGATCTTTTCCTTTGTGAGAAAGTTTTAAAAGTACATGTGCACATTGATTATAGCCATGTATATAGGCTTGCCATAAGGTAAAAAATAATAATAGACAAAACTAATTCTATTATGGTAGTGAGATTTTGTTACAACCTGATAGCTCATGTGGCATCTTTGTTTCTAATATGATAAAATAAGTTGGCAGAAGCATCTTTAAGATCTTACAAGAGAAAAATGAAAGTGGCACTGGGAATATAAAGCTATTAAGTGAAATGTCAATGATCTGAGGAAACAAAAATATCTGTAGCCAGTCTTTCATGCTTTTTTTTTTTTTTTTTTTTTTGGTACCAGGGATTGAATTCATGACCTCGAACATGCCAGGCAGGCACTTGTGCCACTGAGCTAAATCCCTGGGCCAAGAAGAAAAAACATCTGTTGTTATTAGTGAAACAAATTATATTGTTTACTCTTTTTTTTTTTTTTTTTTTTTGCCTTTTTGGGATAGGATTTTACTATGCATTTCAGGCTGATTTGAACTCAGTTTATATCCCACACTGGCCTTGGACTTGCAGTGATCCTCCTGCCTCAATCTCTTACGTGCTGTGATTACAGGCATGTGCCACCACGCCTGACTGCAGTTTACCTATTTTAACCATACTCTGTTTACAGTACATTCTCTGGAACAATCTTAGATTGTATTTGATCAATGAAAAAATATTGATAACTATTCTTACTGTGATTATGTGAAACGATTTCTTTTCAAGGTGCACATTCGAGTGGCTTCACCACCAATCAGATATCCGTGCTTTATGGGAATAAACATTCCCACAAAAGAAGAGCTCATTGCCAATAAACCACAGTTTGCTCATCTTGCAGAATATCTTGGTAGGTATTCATATTTCTGTAGACTTTATCCTCAACTGCTTATTAACAAGAAGTCCCAAGCCTGTCGGCCTTTAAGAAAAAGCAGTGTGGGCTTCTCTCATCCAGTGTGCTGAACAGGCAGCAAGCACTGGTCTGAAGAGCAGGTGTGGTGGGTAGTGGACTCTAGACTAAAGGCTGTGCTGGAGAGCGAGGGCAGAGAAAGGAGAAAGGGCTTCTAGGAAGCGTGCACTGCAGTCAGGGCCCAAGAAAAACACAATCAGGTTTATTATAGATTCTAATAAAATAATTTAGATAAGATTAAAAAGTCAAGTGCTTAGGTAATCTTATCTCTAATAATGAGGTTTGTACATCCAAATTACCCTGGGTAAGACCCTTACCTTTCAAAGTCAGAAGATAAATAAAACAATTATCATCCCCATAGGTATAATACTGTTAGCACCCTCTCTTTGCCAGGAACTATGCTACATATATTATCTATATTATAATAGTTCCCACTTTATAAAGGAAGGACTTAAGTAATTTAGGTTGAGCTTAAATGTGAGACCCAATCTTTGTCTCTAAAATGTGTTTTCTCAAGCCAGGCATGGTGATCTATACCTATAATCCCAGCATTTGGAAGGTAGAGGCAGAAGATCTCAAGTTCAAGGCAGCCTAGGCTACATAGTGAAACCCTGACCAAAACAAAAATCTCTGTTTGTCAGTCAAGAAAGTTACTCTTCAAGCCTTCTAGAATTGAAGCATCTGTTGTGTTCAGTTGTTATCTGCTATTTAAAAATGTTTTTTAAATTACTGCTGAGTTTTCTTGATATTGCTGTCTGTATCTTGTAGTAAACACTAAAGAGAAAGTTATGTTGTCTTAAATTATGCTGTTTGTAATTATTGAAGCACTCCTTTTCTAAAGGAAATAAAAAAAAAAACCTTTTGATTTTTTTGCTCTTTCCTCATGCAGGAGCAAACAGTGTTGTATATCTGTCAGTAGAAGGACTGGTTTCATCTGTACAACAAGAGATAATATTAAAAAAACGGAAAGTGAAAAAACATGATAATATGATTCAGCAAAATGGAAATGGCCTGGAGTATTTTATAAATAATGGTCACTGTACAGCTTGTCTCACAGGAAAATACCCTGTGGACCTGGAATGGTAACTGGTCGGGTCAGATGATGTCACTCAGGATAGAAAGTTTGTCAAGAAATGGTTGTACATTATCTATTCACTCAGTAGGCAAAACATAAAATGTCACATGCCTATGTTTACTGTTACAACTTTGAGATTTTTTTCTGATAAGGGTACCAAATATTATAATTGAACCTTTGTCATTACATATAATACAACATGTGGGGTCCTTTTTTTTTTTTAATTTTTTTTTAAATTGCATTGACTAGCCTCATTCATGTGGTCAGAGAAGGCAGGCAGTAACTGCTTTTTACCAGGTCTGTTAAAGGATTAGGTTTTGAAGTTAAAGCCATTTAGGAGGTGTGATGCAAAAAAGACAAGTTGAGTTAATATAACATTTCATGCAGTTGGAATTGATTGAGCCCCACGTGTGTCTAGCCTCTTGTCTTTCAGGCTGTAGTTTTGGCCTTGGCTTCCCTGTTTGTCCTCCATATTTTTTTAATGGTATTAAGAATTGAATGCACTGGGTGATGAACTAAATCCCTAATACCCTTTTAAGGCAGTCTCCTTAAGCTTCCCAGGCTGGCCTCTCTCAAATTTGTGATACTCTTGCCTCATCCTCCCTAGTAACCAGGATTATAGGCATGTTTCTGGATAGTAAGATAAATAACTCTTCAAGATTTTTTAAAAGATAGACAACTCTTTAAAAGAAAAAAAAAGCATCTTTTTGATCTTATATCTAAATTGTGAGGTAGTACATGATCATTAGCTTTTTGGAAATGAGTTTCCAGTTTGAAATTTCATTATGATGGAGGGAGATCTAGAGTTTAGCAGATCCTTGCCATCTCTTTTTGAGATGTTCCAAGAATGGTTGTAAAAAATAAGTCTGGCCAGGCATGGCGGTGCATGCCTGTAATCCCAGCACCAGGAAGGTTGAGGTAGGAGGATAATCTTGAGTTTAAGGCCAGCCTGGGCTATGTAAACCCCAAAAAAGTCTGCTCAAGTTTTTTCTACATTTGGTTAGAAAATGTGAACTAAAATATTTACAAATGACTTAGGACATTTGAAATAAAAAACAATTTCTTTAAATTCTTTCAAACCCATTATTCTTAATCAAGTGCTTGATCATTTGTAGTCATAAATCCTTATATATGTATATATGTATATACACATTCTTCTGGTTGAGATTAAGTGATCATATAAAACAGTAGGGACCAATTTTCTTTCAGGATCAAGGAGACAACTACTTTTTCAGAACGAGAATGCCCTTATTCAAGCATCAACTGAAAATTACCTTTTTCTACTCTGTTTTATTAGGAGCTAGTGCATTTTTTAAAAGTTTGTTTTGTTTCGTTTTTGTAATTCAGATTTAGTAGATGCGGTTGCGTTGTCTACAAACTCCTGTTTCTGTATGATTTTTTTAAGCCTAAAAGTATTTGTCTGTATGTCATGCTACCACAGTTTGATGTATATAGTATGCAAATCCATTTAGAAATTTACTATTTATGAGTAACTGAAGTTGTTCATCTGTATTTTGTATGCAGTCTCATGGTTATTTTATGGCAGGTCAAAATAAAATGTTGATAGTTCTGTAAGATCATGTACAGCAGTGGCTAGGATGACCCTACAACAGAGGCACAGGCAGATTGGCATGTGAAAGTCCTGGGACCATTTCAGTGTGTGTGTGTGTGTGGCTTCTTGTCTTAAATGTATTCTTCTCCATGACACCATGGAGGAGATAAGACCTGTGGGTCAATTTGAAATGGCCTTACTTATATTTGATTTTTTAAAAACAAGAGACTCAGGGAAAGTACTAAACCAAAATATATGATTTGAATTTTATGTTTTCCTTAGTTTTTATTTTGTTTTATTGGGACACTTTTGTAAAAGAAAATACTCTTATGGTTTGATAATTCTACACATTTGCTATTTCTCTGTCGTACTTCACAAGATTCTGAAGTCTACATTATTATATTACTTTTTTTTTTACCAGTTTAGTTTCAAGTGTTGTTTAACTACTTTAAATTTATATGAGTATTGTAAACTACAGAGAAAAGGAAATATGTTTTCACAGGATGTATGTTGTGAACTAAAGCTTCCTTTTTTTGTGACCTCTTTGCGATCCCTTGGTGACAAATATATGTAACAAGTGTGTGTGTGCACGCACACTTTTTAAAAAGTCTTATCTAGAGAATATGGTAAACAGAATAACATTGAGGCTCCGTTTTTGGCATCAGCCAGTCAGATCTTATTTCTCTGATCCAGACATTTCAATAAATAGGTCATCACTTAGGAGCCTGGCCAAATTTCTGGTTGAGTAGAAGAGATAAATAAAGTAAACAGAAAATGCAATGCTTAAAGCACTGTTGTAGGGGACGTTCTTTGGAAATGAGGTTTACATTCTCAAAGTGTTTATATATTAAGAAAGTGCTTTGAAAAATCAAAATGATTAAATAGATACATAAACTGCAGTGTACCCAGACAATGGAATATTATTCTGTGCTAAAAAGACATACATTATTAAGTTATGAAATGATACATTGACCCAGCTCTTGGGAGGCTGAGGCAGGAGGATTGTCGCCAGCTTCATGCCAGCCTGGGCTACCACGTGAGTTCAAGGCCAGCCTGAACTGCATAGTGAAACCCTGTCTCAGAAATCCCCACCAAAAAAGTTGTGAACTGATGAGAAATTTTAATGCATATTAGTAAGGAAAAGAAATCAGTCTGCAAATACTACATACACTATACAATCCCAGATATGCAACAGTCTAGAAAAACCAAGAGGACAATAAAAAAGAGATGAGGTTGCCAGAGGTTAGTAGGGCAGGAAGGGTGATTTGGTAGGATATAGGATTTTTAGGCTAGTGAAACTATGCTTTGCCTGACACTACAATGTGGCGCTGGTACAAATGTGCAACCCTAGCAAGAATGCTGATAATGGGGAATGTGGGGGCAGAGGCACAATGGAGGTGAGAGAGAGTTATGTTTGAGGTGTAAGAGATTCCTTAGGGTATCTCAGTATTACTGTAATCTGTTACTAAGAATCTGTGTCGGAATTATCCTCAATTTTGTTATGAACTCTAACACTTGTTCAAAAAGCTTATTTTAGAAACAGCTGTGGGGGTGCACATCTGTAAGTCCGATACTCGGGGCTGAGGCAGGAGAAATGCTGTGAATCCAAGGCCAGCATGAACCTACTTAGTAAGACCCTACTGCAGCCTCCCCCTATAATAAGCAAATACATAAATGGAAGTTCCTGTTCTTTCCATTGTATCCACATTTAAATTTTTTTTTCTGTTAATCTGTGTTTTCAATAGTTCATACTGTGACATACCCACTTCAGTCATTTCTTCTTTTCACCTCTGGAATCTAACAAGTATGCTTCAACAGGTAAATAGTATACTTTTGCGCTAGAGCAGTGGTGGCAAACCTATGGCACAGGTGCTAATGTGTCAGTTGTTTTTTTCTAAACTAAAAGCTCAGTATTCAGGTTTAACTGCATTATTGGCACTTAGCAATAAGTGAGATTTGAGTTCAGTTTGGGCACATGTCTCTAAAAACTTCACCACCACTGCCCTAGAGCCTGTAGCATACAGCTATCTAATTGGTTTTGAGTAGAACTAGTCAGTTCCTCTAGGAAAGCTGCCAGTGTGTTCTTAAAGAGGTCAGCCTGAGTACCCAGCCTTCTCTCCAGAAAAACCCATCTGCCTTTTGTATATTTTACAGTAAACAGTACAAGTCTGATTTTTTTGTTTGTTTACAGAAATTGTTTTCTCATGTAGCTGGCATTTTGTTGGATGGCAGGAACCAGTGTTCTAACCTTGGGATTACAGGTTATACCATAGTGCTGAATTCCCTGCACTTTGAGAAAATGGGAAGTGACTACACAAAGAGATCCCAAATATTCTTCCTCAATTATGCTTCTATGAAAATCACTTGTTTGGCTCTAGCATTGACTGATGGCTGGCTATTATGCAGTAAGATGGTACAATAATTAATTTTTTGTATCAGTTCAACTAGGCTGTGGTGTTCAGTTGCTGATTCAAATGCCAGTCTGTGTGTTTGCTGTGAACACATTTTTTAGAAGTAATTAGCGTTTTAGTTAGTAGCCATCTGAGTGAAATAAATTGCCCTCTCTAATGTGAGTGGCTTCATCCAGCAGTCAAGTCAGGCCTTAAAAGCAGACTGGGGTTTCTGGAAGAGGTTGGCTTCTTTAAGACTGGAACATAGGAGTTCTGCCTGAGATTCTAGCCTGCTGACCTGCCATTTCTAGTCCACTGCCCTGTCCTGTAGGTTTTAGACATATCAGTCCCCACAAGCATGTGGGTCAATTTCTTGGTTTTTTTCTCCATATTTATATTTCACTGATTGTATATATCTGGAGAATCTCTTGCACTACAGGTTCACACTCTTAAAAACCACTTGCATTGCTTTATTCCTCTTTTTTTATTTTATTGTTTTGGTGCAGTACTGAGAATTGAACCTCAGGGCTTATACTTGCTAGGCACTCTACCATTGAGCTATATTCTTGGGCCTTTTTATTTTTTCATTTTTAAAAGAATTTTATTTTAGGGCTGGGTATTTAGCTCAGTGGCTTAAGCACCTGCCTGGCAAGTGTGAGGTCATGAGTTCAATCCCTGGTACAAAAAAAAAAAAAAAAAAAAAAAAAAAAAAAAAAAAAAAAAAAAAAAAAAAAAAAAATTTAAAGAGGATAAAACCAAGGAAAATAAAACAATCAAAACAAACCAGTGTGATATTGATATAGGACTTCAAAACATTACAAAATCAACAGTAGTTACCATAATGCCTCTTGTCTTCAAAATAGCTGCAGATACCTTCAGACATAGTAAAAATCAAACAACAGAGTAGAATAGAAACAATAAAAACCAACGAATGCAATAAAGGACTTCAAAACAAGACAATAATAAATCAAAATGGCTAGAATATATCTTACTATCTTTGAAATAGCTGCTCATACCATCAGATACAACAAAACAAAAGAGAACAAAACCCAACCCAACAAAACAATGAAAATGATACAGGACTTCAACAAGACAATAGGGAATCAACAATGATTACCACTCAAAAGGAGATCCCACCTAGATGCCACATTGCGTACTGCTATCCCCTGAACAGACCATCAGACTACTGGCGCTAGACCTGCAAGGTCCGTGAAACACTAAAGCATCACAAGCATCAAATTGCATTTCACTTTAATACCTATCATCGCAGCCTGTGTTTCTGTGGATCGGCCAGTTGCTTACAGTGTGTGTGAGGAGGGTTGGTACTTCTTGTTGGCCAGCCTGCATGCTGGAAGGGGCTCCGGTGTGGCTGTCCTCATGCCAGCCACCACTTGGTGTTCTTTCTCCCCGCAGTCTGCATGGTGGTGACTCACAGTGAAAGGCTTGGGTCTGGCTGTCCCCACTCCAGCGGTGGCCCGAACATGGTGCTGGTCCACAGATGGGGCTTGCTACGTGGTGAGGCCTTGTTCTCAGCCCCCATGGTCTGTGAGTGGCGCTGACTTGTGGGGAAAGGCGTGGCTTTTGCTCTCCCCATGCAGACAGTAGCCCACGCATGACACTGGTTTGGGGGGAGGGGCTTGCTTCTTGGTGGGCCTTGTTCTCCCCCACAGTCCATGAATGGCATATTTTTTCATTTTAAGGTATAATCTCTCAGACTGCCCAGGTTTGCTTCAAACTTGAGATCCTCCTACCTCAACCTTCTCAATGGCTAAGATTACAGGCATGTACTACCCACTCCCAGCACTGCATTCTTGCATAGTCACTTACTAAAAACATGCCTGTATGAGCCCAACGACCAATTTTTCTCTGTTGTACACTTTTATCCCAACTGTAGAAGACAATTTGAGTTACTCACCTTGACTGCAGAACAAGTGCTACAACATTAGTTAAGTTGAGTCTTACTTGCATATGCTGATATCTACAGACTGGGGTATGCTATTGGCTTCTTCCTTCTTCCTTGGCTTTCAGTGATGCAGATAAAGCTAGCTGAAGTGCTAGTGTGCAATCTTTCAGGCCAACTGACAAATTTCCTGTTTGCTCACATAGTGTTTTCTGTAAAAGATTGACGCACAGTGGGATGGCAGAGCCAGTCAGCTCCAGAAATGTCAGCTAGGTACCAGCCTCAAAGTAAGAGGTTATGACTCCCCAGGGCACAAAAGTTTACATATCAGAAGCCAAAACAACAGCCTCCTAATACAAATGCTGCCTTAATTGAATTACAGAGTGATCCTTTTGCATGCTATTCTCCTGCATTTTGTAAAGATGTTTTTTTCCCTATCTGGCTACCAGCTCAGGATACTCATGTAGTTCCCTCTGTCCTCATGGGTCCTCTTCCTTGAGCCACCCCCTTCACAAGATGATAAATTCTGGGAGAGGCCTTGAATCAAGGCCTTTGTCCACATATCTTCACTTGGACCAGGCTCAGGACCCTTCAACTGCCCTGAACTTTGAATATGTCTTGGTGTCTTTACTCTCACTGTGGGTTTTATTGGTGATGGTAGATTGAAATTCACTTGCTGGGATTCCAAGTACGTCTCAGTGGTGTTACAAATACAGCTTTATACATTATGAGGGGGACTGGAAAAGAGATTATATCACTTGGATTACAATATTCATTATTTGGGATATAATATGAATTGAAGTATGTGGTATAAAACAACCTAGCAGGGACCTTCTTTTGGAATAGTCATGAATTTTCAAAATTATAGTCGAAAAAAATACTGTTTCAACTAATTTCGACAATGACTAGCATCAAATTGTGCTAATAGTAGGTGGCTGGGTGAAGAGAAACAGGGAAATGAGAAGGTGCAGGTATTAGCAGGGTGCAAGGGGGCTTTTACTACTTTTTGCGGTTGCAACACTTGAATGGAGCCGGGGAGAAACAGGTGCACAAAACTTGAATCTGCTGTTGAGTTACTGAGTGTAAGTCAGACTTGGAGATAGTGCAGCTGCTGCAGGTGTTGTAAGAACACATATCACCTGGCCAGGGATATAGCTCAGCACCATAAGCACTTGCAAGAGCAAGGTCCCTGTGTTTGATGCTTGGTACCCTCCTCCCCCAAAAAAGGCTCCCGGGAGTGTAACCTGTGTAAGAGAAGATAACTTTCAGGGCAATAGGCAAGAGATTCTGAGGTGAGAGACAACTTATTACTGATGGCAAAATCAGAGCTCCCTGTTGACATCAGTTTCCCATGGCCCAGATCTCACAAGTGAGCTGTCTTAATAGAGAGTGATAGGTACTGTTGCTGTGCCTAGGGAAGCTACTAACTTATTAAGTGTGAAACTCAAAAAAACTGCAAATGACCTGGATAAAGCACAGACAGACCCTATCATCCAGAAACAGCATCTTCTGTTAATTTGCCAAAATGATAAAGGGGAAGAAGAGAGGCACCTGGTGTATGTTCTCTAGGCTTTTCAGAAAACATGGTTTTGTTCCTTTGGCCACGTGCAGATCTGCAAAAAGGATGACATTGTAGACATCAAGGGAACAGGTGCTGTTCTAAAAGGAATGCCACACAAATGTTACCATGGCAAAACTGGGAGAGTCTAAGCATGCTGTTGGCTTTGTTGGAAGCAAGCAAGTTAAGGAATGGCAAGATTCTTACAAGAGAATCAACGTGAGTAGCATATTAAACAGTAAGACCAAAGACAACTTTCTGAAATGCGTCAAGGAAAAGAACCAGAAAAGCCAAAGAGGTACATGGTTTCAACTGAAGTGCCAGCACACCCCACTCAGAAGTGGGCTGTGTGAGGACCAATGGAAAGGAGCTTGAACTACTGGAAACCTGCTTCCTTGATTCTCACATAAGCTGGGATGGGGCTCTGCTCTTCAGCACCTGTTTGGTAGCGAAGATGTTCTTGGTCCTGGGTTCTACACCTAGCACTGCTTAAAAATGAAAGTAGGTCCTTGGGATTGTAAAAATTAGGAGTGTGGTGCCCTTACCTCAGAGAGATACTTTAGAGCAGATTCTCATTCAGCCCAGTTGTGTCATGCCTGTCCCTCATACTATGTGTTTTTCTTGCTGAAAGATATGTAAACACGGCCAGATATTTATGAAATTCTTATATTGGCTTAAAGTTACTCTGTCAACAGGGAAAGAGATGTAGGAAAACAAGTGGAAGGCAAGCTGTTGCCCTAGGGTTAAACTGTTTAAAGCAAAATAATAATGAAAAAGAGCAGTCAGGGCTCTGTGTTCTTGTCATAATGCCTAACAAAAATTTGCAGGACAGTCCACCAGTGATAGCCCCTCCTGAAGGTATACTGCATTTGTGGGACAGGGATTAGAGCTTCCTGGATGAATTCTGAAGGACTTGAATGAAGAAAGGAACATAGAGGCAGTGATGTTTAAGCTGCTTTCATTACACAGTCATAGGAAGAGAAGGGGATTTCAGCTGGAGACCCAGCTAACACACAGGTATGGAAACAAAGACTTGGTGTGCTGAAGACTTGCTGGCCTCTTCTGGCTACAGCTGGTAGAATCAGGCATGGGAATGTGTGGCAGAGAGACAAGAGAACACTGGCCTGTGAGAGATCAGGGTAGATGATTGTCTCCCTCCCCCCGCCCCCAGTGATTAACTACCTTAATGTAGGGATTCAGCTCATACTGCCTGCAGTCCTCTGGCGATCCTAGTATTTATTCCCTGCATGTTTTCCCCAGCATGCTGTAAATAGACAAACCATTCATTTAGTGTGTTGGATGCCGGCACCATCCAAATGTGCCTGACATCCTTGATACCAAACAAGATAAGCTAGGTACATTTTGATTTGGATGAAATCACTTTTGTTCTGACCCTAAGTCTCCTGGCCCAAATCTAGAGAATCCACTTGTCTTCCTGCTGGCCAGGACCATGCTTCCTTTATCAGTAAATCTCCAGTAAATTGCACTCTGCAGCCTGGATCTGCTATCTTCAGTCTCAAGGCACCTGTATATCAACTAGGAGCTATTGTTGTAGAACACTTGTTTATTAAAGTGTCTGTTAAGGTGCAGGCAAGGAGTGCCACTGAAGCTGCTGCTTCTCATGGAAGGATGCTGCTTTGACCTGGGACATGTGTTAGAATGGTCTGGCTTACAAGGTCAAAAAATATTTTGAACATGCAGGCTTCTACATTTATTTACTCCCCCTTCAGATCTCCTGCAAGTGACAGTTAACACTTTTTTTGTTTTTGTTTTTTCCTGGCAGTGCTGGGGATCAAACCCAGAGTGTTTTGCATGCTGGGTATGTTCTCTACTGATGAGCTGTACTCCTAACCCCTAATAATAAAGGGATTTAAAAATAGTAACTCCTCTAGGGTACATGGAAGAAAGATAAGAGGAAGGAAGTGCTGGAATCAGTAGCAAAGGGTTCAGCTCTTTGAAAGAGCTGAATTCTAAACCAGTCGTGAGTAAAGCCAATGGTTAATCCTATTTGTGTCACAGAACCCTCTGAAGAGCTCAGAAATGCTTCTGGATATTAGAGTGAAGAGACCACGTGCTTATGCCACTGAGCTAAATCCCTAGCCTCCCTGGCCTAATTCTGAGAACTTTAGGCTCCTCAGGAGAGAGTAAAACAGTCTCTGTTGGAGGACACCAGGCATCTAAAAGGAGAGAATTAAGTGCAAATAATACTAAATTGAGACATCCTTCCCCACTTTCTTCCCCACTTAATATTCAGCAAACTTGTCTGGTGGACTCAGATCTTCCAGCTTTTAACATTTTATTAGTTTTGTGGTGCTGGGGATTGAACTCAGGTGCAATGTACCAGGGTTTTACTAGAGAAACACATCTAACCCAAGATATACAAATGTATATGAAATTATAAAATTGGCTTACGATGGTCAGCCAGAAAACTGAATTAGTAAAAGTGCAGAAGGTGTCTGCACACTGGAGACTGAAGGATTCAGTCCAGGATCTGGAGCTCACTGCAGTGTTCCATGCAAGTCTATATCAGGAGGCCGACAGGTCTGCAACAAAAGGCTGAGGAGTCTACGTGGGAAGGCTGAAGGATCCAAGGCAGAAACTGAAGAGTCTGCGCTAGAAGCCAGGAGATGACACCCTCACCGAAAGCAAAGACTAGAGCTGCTTGAAAGAAAAAAAGCCAGCCCATCCTTCCTCCTCCCCTTTTATACCTGAATCTAGATTCTGCCATCTCCGTGATTGCTTGAGGCTTTGAGAGGACATTTAAACAAACCACAACGAGAGCTGTTCTCTTCCACTGCAGAGTGCCTATAGTAGTTGATTGATTGTGTCAACATGAGAAGTTTAGAGGCTTAACTGAATTGGCTCAGCAATTCTACACCCTAGGTTATAGAGTACCCACCCTAGAATGGCTCATCACCACATTATAAAAGGGAAGGTATAAAAGGGAAGAAGGAAGGATGGACTGGCTTTTTTTCTTTCAAGCCGCTCTAGTTGCTTTTGCCCGCCATGAATGGCTGCCCCTTAGCCATGCCACTCTGCCTTGGAGCCAGCTGAGTAGTGACTGAACCTTCCAAAAATTATAAACTAAACCTTTCCTCGCTTCAGTTTGGGTGTCAGGTATTTTGTCTTAACAATGAGAGAAAAGTAATCAAGGCAGTTCTTTTTTATTTTGAGACAGACTCTAATTGAAATCTTCCTGCCTCAGCCTCCCCTAGTGTTGCGATTACAGGTGTGTGCCACCATGCTGGGTTCCAGCGTTTGTTTGTTTATTTATTTATTTATTCATATTTGGTACCAGAGATTGAACTCACGACCTCACTCTTGCCAGGTAAATCTTGGAAATCAGCTGTATTCCTATCAACAGATGACCAGATAAAGAAAATGTGTGATATATATATATGTGCCATATAAGCTGTAACAAATGACAAACTGGAGGACGATTTGTAGGAAAATGGATGCACCTGGAAAATACAATGTTGAATGAAATAAAGCAGACACACAAGTTTAAACACTGTATGGTATCTCATTTGAATGTTTAAAAGCATAAAAAAAGATATAGGATGGATAGAAGTGTTAAGGGTACAGGCTTCTCACAATAAGGAGGTTCTTGCCTATTTATTCACTTAAAAACACCACGATAACCTACATGTCTGCCTCGGAAACAGACACTTCTATTCAAGCATACAGTTTAGCCTTGGAGGAACTCTATCGCAGATGCGTTTTCTGCAAAGCTGCAGAATTTTTAGTTACTGTTCTACTCTCTTTCCAGCTAAGATGTTAGCTTCATTAAGACAGGGACTTCTTTTTAAGACGCACCGCTGCAGTCAAGGTCCTTAGCAGTCTTGAGCAGCTTCTCAGAAAATGTCAAGTGATGAGTGCCAGTCACGCTCCTATTTCACAGTGATTTCTTCACATCAGTCTGAGATGTTTTTATTCCCACTACCATGAATGAGGGAACTGTGGCTTAAATTCAACAATCCTGTCCAGAGGTTTTGGCAAATATGAAAGGGTGAGGTCAGAGCCAAAGTCCTTGCAAATGCTGACCAAGACCCAATGGACATACTAAGTGCCTGGGTAGAAAACCGCCAACAAGGGAACGCAGAGCACCTCTCATGTGGCTGCTCCTTCCTATCGTGGGGCGGGGCGAGCGACGTGAAGTCCGGCGTCGCGGGCGTGACGTCAACGTGGCGACTGGGAAGGTCTACGGGACGCGTCGCGCGGCAAGGGTGCTTTACGGCTTCTGAGTGATTGCTGCTCTTCGGCTAGTGTTGTGGACTGACAGTCGGATGAAGGTCCGGTGCCTGGGGGCCTCGTCTGTATGAGTCGCAGACATGTGTGGTGTCTTACGGGGCCTGTGAAAGGGAGGTGGCCCATACAGGTTTAGTGGAGGTCAGGACCACCGCCTGGCTTGTGGGGTCTGGCGGGCTGGGTTAGTGCAGACTAAGTGTGACCCGTGTCGTCTCTCCCTAGTCCTACGCTTTTCTCCTCCATTAGAATTTTTTTTTTTTATACCGGGGATGGAACTCACGATCTTTCGCTTGCCAGGCAAGCGCTTATGCTGCTGAGCTAAATCCCTGGCCTTCCTCCATTAGAATGGGCGCACACTTACTTGGCTTACTTCCTACTGTGTTTCGAAGGGCACGTAAAATTATTTTGGAAGCTGTGAAGTGCATTGCTATTAAACGTAGTTTCCTAATGTTAGGCTCAGATGGAAAAGGGAAAATCAAATCCCTGGGTTCTTTAACCATCTTTATAAAATCCAATAACTTGGGGTTAATCTCTAAAACAGATTTTGTTGACTTAAGAACTCTGGTGACTAATAGCTTTCATAGTTGTAAAGTATCAAATAACCTAAATTTGACACCATTGCATGTAAAACTTACTAGATTTTTCTCTTTCTTACAAGGTCGCAGAAATGTCGGCGTATAGTAAGTTGAGTATTCATATACAGACAATATATATTTATAATTCACTGAATGAAAATGAAGACCTGAGACAAAACCGGATTTTGCCACTGGAAAAAAAAATAGACGTAGAAAAATTATTGTACAGATAACGTGTGGTTAATGTTTTAATTTGTTGTAAAGATGGCATTTTCTTTTTGAGAAGTTATCCTGCTTTTCGATGTGAATTAATTTAAGAGTATAGTATTTTAATTAAAAGTGTTCTCGTTGAAAATTAACTATGGTAGAAATTTTTGGGTTCCAGAGGAGAAAACCATCTTTACACGTAGACTAAATTTTTATAAAAGTCCCCTAGTATTGCCGGGCTCAGTGGCACACATCCAGCACTTGGGAGGCTGAGGCAGGAGGGTCATTGCAAGTTCAAAAGAAACATGGATTACAAAAGTGAGCCCAAGGCCAGCCTGAACTGCTTAGTGAGACCCTGTCTCAAAAAGACCAAAAAAAAAAAAAAACAAAAAACAAACCCTTAGTATAATACACTACATAGTGTGTCAGTCTAATAATCATGTGCAGGAGGGAATAGTAGAATATATACTCTGCACTAACTTCATCATGAAATAAATGCATATCCCATAATTACAGTGCATGCTGTGATCCTTATACTGTATTTATGTAATAACTATTATTATATACTCTGCACTAACTTCATCATGAAATAAATGCATATCCCATAATTACAGTGCATGCTGTGATCCTTATACTGTATTTATGTAATAACTATTATTGTGCCTGAGGAAAGCTTCAAATTGTATCTTGTGTTTCCAAAAAGATCTTAGAAGTGCTCATTAAAATATACTATAAGTACTAAAGTTATCTTACATTTTTAAGCTTCGTATTTAGAAATGACAGCATATTTGCTTGTTTACTTTGTTTGGTCCAGTTAATGTTAATCAAGTGATGTGTTTGAATCATTGAGGAAATCAGTTCAAATAAAAAACTTCAAATAAAAATTAGTAAAAAACTTGAATGATTAAAATAGACCACAGCTAGGTGTGGTGACACATGCCTGTAATCCCAACACTTGGGGGTCTGAGGCCACACCGGGCTACATAGTCAGTTCAAGGGCAGCCAGACCTACATCCCTGTCAAGAAATGAAAAAGTAATTAGTTAATAAAATAAAATAGGCTACTAGATAAAGCTTATTTGCTCTGGAATATGGAAAATACAGTTGAGAGGAAGAAAGTAACATTTACTTCAAAAAAAACACTAAGAGCTATGAGTTTTGTTATCATTGATTCCTAGTGCTTCATTGATGAAATGCTTTTTAAATGATTTTTTCTTTTTTTTTTTTTGGTTGTGTTTTGGAGACAGGCTCTCGCTGTGTAGTGCAGGCTGGCTTTGAACTCACTGTGCAGCCCAGGCTGGCCTTAAACTTGTGGTGATCCCCCTGCCTCAGTCTCCCAGGTGCTGCAATTACAGGCGTTTGTCACCATTCCTGGCCACCTATTTTTTTTTCTAATCTGCACCAAGAATCCCAAACATTGTATTGATATACTGTAATGCTTTATTTATTATGCTTCCATATTTACAGTCTAAATTTAAATGAATTTTTTGCTAATTTAAAACTCACATGAACTATAGAAGAGCTTCTTATTACAAAAGTGACCTGTAGGGCTGGGGATTTAGCTCAGTGGCTTACATGCCTGCCTGGCAAGTGCAAGGTTGTGAGTTCGGTCCCCAGTACCAAAAAAAAAAAGTGACCTGTAAAATATATTAATGATAAACATTATTTTTGAATATATAGGTTTGAAACTGGACAGATATGGAGTGAAGGTGTTTTCTTTTTCTACCAAAGATCAATTTTGCTTTTACCTAAGTTCAGTTCCCACAGAAGTTTAAAAGCAGACTTTATTTACATTAGATCTTTTGATGACATGTAGGATTTTCATCACTCATTACAGTCTGTAATGGTAACTGAAGAGAAATGAAAAATTTAAGTGAGTTGTGCTTTAAACTTGCCTTAATTTAAAAAAAAATTTTTTTTTTCCTGTTTTGCAGTGTGGTGGCACATGCCTGTAATCCCAGCAGTCAAGAGACTGAGGCAAAAGGATCTCTGCGAGTTCAAGGCCAGCCCTGGCCACATGGTGAGTTTGACGCAGCACGGATACATAGCAAGACCCTGTCTCAAACCCTACCCCCAATATGTATGTATGTATGTGTGTGTGTGTGTGTGTGTGTATATATATATATATATATATATATATATTTCCTTTTTATATTGTGGTCAATTGAAAAAGAAGTCTACATTTTGATCTATTTTATTATCACCTATTGTATCACTTCATTCTCAAATTTTTTTTAATCTTTGACCCAGGGTTAGTTTGACTTTATTAATTTTCAGCCTCATTGTTGGCAACAAAGTTGCCATTGGCGTTTCACAAATTCAGAGCTTCTTCGGTTATGTTATTTAGTTATTTGTGTGAAGAGTGATTTTAGAGAAGCCTCCCACGTTCATGTTCCCTGAAATTCTCTCTAACATTTCTGTGTATGCCTAGAGTTCTCTGCAACGGATGTGTAGATAAACTTCAGTGAAATGACTCTTCAGGAATTGGTACATCAGGCTGCTTCTCTTTATTTGGACAAAACAGCTGTGTGCTTTGATGAATGTAATAGTCAGCCTCCAATTTATCATACCTATATGACTGTGATCCGTGCTGCTTCAGAATTATCCCATTTTCTGCGATTACACTGTGACTTTCAAGAAATTCGGGAAATTGGACTCTACTGCCAACCTGGGATAAACTTACCGTCTTGGATTTTAGGGTAATATTTTTTAGTATTGTAAGTTTGTTTTTACTGTCACCTAATTTATAATTTTAATACGTAGGTATATTGCAGGTTATTGTTTATCATTGGATTTTTCTGTGCTTCTTAATTCTAAAGGAGTTCGTACTGTCTTTAGTATTATTTTTAATCATTTAGATTAATCTCAGTATTAAGGAGACTAGAAGAGTTGGCTTACTAACAGAAAAACACGTGTCTCCAAAATATATAAGGGTGTTGTTTGTCAAAGAAAAAGAATGTATAATTTAAAATCATTTGTTGTTAGATCAAGAAAACAAAATTTCAGAAATAATATGTTTGTATTTTGTGCCCTGAGGCTGAAATTTTAGGCACTAAAATGAATGAGTGTGTGAGAGTATTAGAACCCATTAGAAGACACTGAAACAAATATTGATAAAATATTTATCTTTTAAAATTATTTTAGTATATTATTATAATGATTTCTGTTACAGAGCTTCACAGAAAATAAAAGCTGCCAAAATATTAGTTGAAGAAAAAAAAAAGTTGATATTCATGCCATAATACGTGTTTTAGTAGATGTAACTGTAAAGTAAAAAATATTTCAAAATTTATTCAATCATTGACCCAAAAATTTACTTAGAATTTACCATAAGTATAGAGCTAGTGTCACCAAAGTATATGTACTTCAAAATGCCTAAAATGTCTAAATTATCTTTGATCAAATTCTTTGTGTAATTATTGCTACATACAGAAATACAAAGGTGATTTCCTCTACCTTTTAAGTATCCTGATTTTGGTGAAGTACATTTTCTGTAGTATACAGTTTCTTATAATCTATATGCAGTCTGCATACTGTTAAGTTGTACATACATGTTTAGCTTCTTTTATGTTATTCTCCACAGACAGATGAAGAAAGATTCTCATATCTGAGGAACGACCAGTTAACCAAGTGTATTATACTGTAATACATGAACTTTTAAAAAATCTTGTATTTCTGTGTTATTAAGAATTTAATGCAAAATTTTATAGTACTCAGAATGTTACGAGCAACATAAAATAGTAATGCTTATGACCAAAAATAAATCTGTAAAAACCTTAGGTAATTTTTTATGAAGTAAACAATAAAGTGCATAGAAAAATAGAAACACTTAAAGGAGGATGCTGATTCTGTACTTATTTCTTTAGAATTCTCCAAGTTCCTGCTGCATATGCTCCTGTTGATCCAGATTCACCACCATCATTATCAACACATTTTATGAAAAAGTGTAATCTAAAGTATATTCTTGTTGAAAAAAAGCAAATTAATGTAAGTCTAGGTATTTAAATTATTTTGTGTGTAACATTATCTTTTATTTTTAAGAGTTTCCTCCTCCTAGGCTTGATTTCTAAATTTATTAACTCTGGCAAGGTTTCTCAGAATTAGCACTATAGACATTTGGATTGAGTAACTGTTATGGAAAGTGCTGTGTACATTACAGGATGCTTAGCAATCTAATGTCTCTGTCATCTTTCAGCCCTCACACACCTTTGAGAACCACTACTCTATGGCATGAAAGTGTCTTCTAGCCTAATAATGGTGTTTGTGCATTTTTCTGAATTTCCTGTTCTCAAAGTATTTTCTAGACTGGAAATAAATTTATAATACTTGAAACTTTTATCTATATATATTGATGGCAACTACAATGGGCAACAACATTAAAGAATTATAACCAGGTTTACATTTTAAAATATAGATCAGCATTAGACCAGATCTTTCTGGGAAACTACACGTATTATTATTATTATTTATTTTTAAGTGACTATCAACCTAAAGATCCCAAGAAATACTGCTTTAGAAACAAGAATTAGTTTAGTATTTTATGTTCAGCAATTGATAATCCATGTTTCATTTTTTTTTAAAGTTTGTTGTCTATAAAATACCATTGTACTAAAGAGGAGAATGTTATAGAAGACACATTCAGCTTATCTTATTTTGACTCATTTCCTTTAATGAACCATTTGGGAGTAACTTAAACACATTGCAAGGTTGTGTGTGTATATATATATATATATAGTCTTAAGAGCTTGAGATATACGGAGGGCTTCCTCAAGAATAATGGGTGTTAGAATTAGATGTTAATTAGCTGACTGTGATGGTACATGCCTAACTGGGGAGGCTGAGACAGGAGGATAGCCTGAAGTACATAGTAAGACTCTAAAACTTCCCCCCTCTAAAGTTTATTTAGTAAATGTCTTTGAAATATTGCTGTCTGGCTAAAGCATTCCATTTTCCTCAAATTAGTTATTCCTTTGTTGTTGACAAGTGAGGAAATGGGATGTGACATTTTTCTTAGCTTTGGTGAAAAATACTATGAAGATGTGGTAGGATGTGTGAGAATTGTTGGTATCAGTGTTTTTATGAATCCATGTAATAGAAATTGGGCACATGCAAAGCCCCATAGAAAGTCCTTTGTATCCTCTCCCATGATTTTGATGATGGTATAGCTGTTCTTCCTTCACTTAAAAGAGATTAGGAAAGAAAAAAAATATACAGAGTAAATATTCGAGCATCTACTATATTCCAGGCATTTGCTAATATAGAGCACTAATTGTCAACTGGAAACAATTTTGCTTCCCAGGAGACATTTGTCAATATCTAGAGTTAGTTTTGATTTTCATGGTGCAAATGGGGTGCTATTGCTATCAAGTAGGTAGAGATCAGAAATGCCACTGAAAATCCAACTGTGCACAAGACAGCCCCCCACAAAGTGGTCCCAGAATGTCAGGAGTGTTTAGGTTGAAGAGCTCTATAAAAGATAAGAGCCACTTATCTTTTGGGAGGACATTGGTATATGTCCAATTTGGGAGGACATTGGTATATGTAAGCCCCTCAGATTTGTATGATTTAGTTAGAAAAAATTAATACTATTGAACGTATAATATTTACATAGTGTGATATTGTCAAGTAAATATAACATGGTAAATACAGTAAATTTGTAATGGAAAAGAATGATTTTGACCTAGGCCCTAAGAATATGTAGTCCTTTTATAAATTTGCATTTTTTAAATACTACAGGCCATACCATATTCCAACCCTAATATATATACAGATATAAACCTAGACAAAAGGCACTGGGCTTCTGGGCTTATATCTTTTTTCTTGTTATTTGTACTAATTAATTTTGTTGTTTTTGTTTGTTTTGTCTTACTGTGTAGTTCAGGCTGGCCTATGGCATTCCTCCTGCCATGGTTTCCCTGTGTGCTGGGATTACAGGTGTGCACCACCATACCTGGTTTACATTAATTTCTTTAACGTGAAAATGTAGGTTGCTTCATTAAGCTGTTTTTTAAATCGATCTCCAACGGTATACATATTCAAAAGAACCTGCCTTTAAACATGTGCAGACCAAATTTATCCTAGCTTCATTAAACTTGCTTCTGCGTTACTCCATTGTATCAAATCACCTGAGCCAGAGAACCAAGTTTTCTTAGGTTTGCTCCATGTCCTGAAAGTGGTCATGTCTGTTGATTTTTGGCTCATGGACCCTTCTGTCTATTCCTACTGCAACAGACTAGCTCAGGCTAATATAGCATATTAGAATTGTTGCAGAAAATTCATTAAATAGCTCTCATTTAACAGACTTTTATTTATCACTTTATCTTATTGGAATGGAGTCCAGTCCATGTTGCTACCTTTAGCTGAAACCGATTACTTATAGGTTAAACTCCTTTGTGCTAAGTGTACAGAATAGTTGAGAATTTGCATCTCAACTCTGAACATTACAGCTCACCTCTCTTCCCCATATTGTATTCTCCACAATACCAACCTTATTAGATTATATGCTTCATATTAGTTGATTGCTTAAAATGCTCACCTTCATTATTTGGAGAATAACTACTTATAATTCAAATATCATCTACTAATCAATCTCTGACCTTCTAGGCAGAGCGAAGTTCACCCTCCTTTGTCTCCAATAATAGTTTAGGCATACTGTTGCACTGCAATTGCATATTTAAAATTTTTATTTTAATTAAATTGATTAGCAAATTAACTTTTAATGGTACTAGGATTGAACCTAGGGCCTTTGCATTGAGATACTTGCTCACTTATTTTTTTTTCCTCCTTAATATTTTGAGACAGGTGTGCCTATAATTTAGTGCCTCACACCTGAGTCACTGAATTGCCCAGGCTGGGCTCCAGCTTGTGACCTGCTTCAGCCTCCCAGAGTGCTGAGATTACAGGTGTGCACCACCATGCCCAGTTGCAATCGCATGTTTTTATATGTCTCTCTGAAGGTGCATTTGAAAGTAAGGACAGCTCATTTGTCTTTTTATCCCTGAATACATAGCAGGTACTTCCATTGCTCCCCAAAATGCCATGTTGAATGAGTAAATGAGTAGTTCATGTTTTTCTATATAAAAGAACGTCTTTTAACATATTAACATCATAAACTTTATCCTCTGTCTAATACAGAAATTCAAATCTTCCTATGAAACGTTACTGAACTATGATATACTTACAGTAGAACATAATGACCTAGTATTTGTCAGACTGCACTGGAAAAATATTGAGGTGGACTTGATGACGAGTGATGGGAAAGAGAAATGTGACAAAGAAAGAAAAAGCTATATGGTATCTGAGAACAGCAATGAAGAAAAAGAATACATGGATGCAAGGCATAAGGATTGCCTGGCATATGTTCTGCATACATCTGGGACCACAGGGACACCAAAGATTGTCAGAGTGCCTCATGCATGTGTGCTACCAAATGTTCAACATTTTCGGTAAGTCTTATCTTTTGAGTCCTTAGGCCTTGTTTTAAAGAGAAAAAATTTTTTAATATTTTTCTTTGTAAATTGTATTCCTAAATGGATAATCCTAAGTAGTTAGGGCTGTTTTGTTTTAGTTCTGTCTGAACTTTAGTTCTCTGCACAATAGTTTACCTGTTAATCCAGGCCAACGCAGAACAAATGATAAGGCTGGAAGCTTTGCCTTTGAATCATTAATAGAAAGCTTTTCCTGGTAGAGATGCTACTATGTGTGGGAGAAAGAGGTGTGTCCTAATAGAATGTGTCAAGGCAGAGCTGAGGAAAGAGGGGTGGGGTGGGGCGGGAGCCTGGAGTGTCCAGTTGGAAGTTTGAATCTGATCAGTTAGAGGGTGGGGAGCCATTAGCCGATTCACACTCCATTAAACGCAGTTCTGTGGTGGAGTTATGAGGTTTGGCTGTGTGATGCGGTGGTCAAGAGTTGATAAGGCTGAGATTCGCTAAGGCTGAGATTTATAATGAATGACAGAGGAGAAAAGTGTTTTTGTAGAATTAAAGGAGGAAACAAATAGTAATAGGAACCTCATGAAGCACATAGTGTTATGTTATTCTAATTTAAAATTTTTAAGTAATAAAAAAAAAAGAGCTAGGTGTGGTGATGCACACCTGTAATCTCAGCTTGTGAGAGGCTGAGGCAGGAGGATCACCACAGGTTTGAGCCTAACCTGTGATACATAGTAAGTTCAAGGCAGCCTGAATTTAGCATAGTGATACCCTGTCTCCAAAAAACCAAAAAAGAATTGGATTGAGGTTTTAGCTCAGTGACAGAGCACTTGCCTACTATGTATAAGGCACTGGATTCAGTCCCCAGCACCTTAAAAACAAACAAATAAGTGAAATAAATTATAATCTCTTTTTTGTGAGGAAATAGAGATTGAATCCAAGGCCTCTCACATGCCAGCAAGCACTCTACCTCTGAGCCACATCCTCAGCTTCTAATTTTAATATACTTCAGCTATCTGTAATATCACTTCACAAGGGGAAGGAAAGGTGTGATAATGTGTACGTGACAGTTCCCTACAATTAATGTATTATATATCCCAAAATACTAATAAAAATAGGACAGAGGGAGAAAAAGTAATTCTGAGTAAATAAAAATAAATGTTTTTTTAGAAATACAAATCTTAGTGATCTTGTATATATTTTGTAGTTAAACATCTCAGTGTAAACTAACCGTGTTTCTAGTCCCAGTACACACTACCATGTTGGAGCACTCTGGCAGGTCTAGAAAGAGGGAACATTAAATACTCTAGGAAGAGTGATCCTTGAGCTTGGTAGTGGAGTCTTTGATGATTTTGAGCGTTCATGGCTGAGGATAATGTTACAGTAGTTGGAGAAAGGGGAATGGAAGTAGCAGTGTAACTGTTGTTTTCTAGATATTTGTTTTAAAGGAAAAGAAAGGTTGAATTGGGAGACAGGTGAAAATCTTTGTCTTTGTTTTATGTTGGGAGAGGTTTATAAGCTTTGAGAGGAGATTGGTAGAAGGATTGGTTTGAATAAAGGAAAGTAGGAGTATTGGGTAGGAAAAGAAAATTTGACAGAGAAGTAGATGCATGAAGCCCAGGTAGCTGCCTCTCCTTTAAAAGAGGGAGAGGAGGTTATAAATTTTTTTGTATTAGAGGAAGCTATGGATTGTAATTTCTGAATGAAATAGAAGGCCAGGTCATACTCTGAGAGAACGGAAGCTGGATAGGGATGGACCCTACCTTGGGGAACTTGAAGAGACAGCAGCAGAACTGGAATCCAGGAGATGGGAGAGCCAGCAGCTCAGATCATTGACCCTCAGGGCTGGCGCGGCCTCTTTAAGGTGTGGACAAGCTGCTGGGAAGGTGTGAGGGGCTGGGACATGATGAAAGGATATGACTTTTTTTTTTTTTTTTTTTTTGGAACTGGGAATCGAACTCGTGACCTCATACCTGCCAGGCAGGCACTTGTGCCACTGAACTAAATCCCTGGCCCATGACTAACTATATTAATACCTGTTTTGTGCTTGAATTTAAATTTATTTGCTTTTTAAATCAATTTGATATACTTACAGATTCTTAAGTGAGGTAGTAAATAATTTAATCCTAAAGAGATAAAATGTTAGGGATGCCAGTTTAGAAATTAAAACAATAATGTTACATTTTCTTTTGGTTTACACTTAAATCACTAAATCAGGGAGTATCAAATTCCAGGCATGTCTTTCAACAATACAATTTTGTTGCTGACCCCTACTGCCGATATTACACAAATACCCTTTTAGGGTGAAGCTGTTTTGTTGTTGCTGGTTTTTTCCAACTTTGAGCTAATTCCATAGAGTATATTCTCAGACAGGGAAGGGAAGATCAGGTTTATCAAGATTTTATTGCATTTGTTTTTTTTTCCTATACTAGGGATTGAACCCATGGACACTGCACTGAGCTATACTGCTAGATCTCTTTTTTTATTTATTTAATTTTTGAGACAGAGGTCTTGCTAAGTTGCTTAGTGGGACTTAAACTTGCAATCCTCCAGCCTCAACCTCCCAAACTAGTAGGATTACAGATATACCCTATGGCACTGGTCTGATTTACTCAAATTTTGAAGCCTACTTTAAATTCAGAGAGTTAATATTAAGAATTGGGGAAGGATATTTAAAAATTGGAAAGAATTGACTGAGTTTTGAGTAATGAAAGTAAAGTTATGATCAAGTTTTAGTTTCTTGGTCTAATGTCTTCTGGAATAACAGTTTTGCTAGTGAAAACAAAGCCCTGTGAATGTTGGCACTAAACTGTGTGGGGAAACTTTTTTTTCTGTTATCATGTAATATTCCCAGTTGATCATTCCTAATCTGAAATGCTCCAAAATCTGAAACTTTTGAGTGCCACATGATACCACAAATGACACTTTCTGATGGCCACATTTACAAACTTTGATGTGTAAAAATTTTAAAGATGTTACATAAAACTATCTTCAGCCAAGTTTATAAGGTATATGTAAAGCATAAATGAATTTCATGTCTAGACTTGACTCCGATCCCCAAGATATCTCATTATGTATATACAAATATTCCAACCTCCCGTCCTCCCAGAAAAGATTAGAAATCCAAACACTTCTGGTCTCAAGCACTTTGAGTAATGGATACTCAATCTGTACTTTCTGATGACAATCCATGGGAGTTTGATTTCCTTTTTTGTTTGTCTTTTTTGTTTTATTGTTGTATTAAGAGCATCAAATGTGGTGGTGCACACCTGTAATCGCACAAACACTGTAATCCCAGCACTTTAGGAAACTAAGGCAGGAAGATTTTGGGTTCAAGTCCTGCATAGGTAATTTGACAAGAGTCTCCATCCTCAAAGCCACCAAAACACCTGAGGAAAGGTGCGAGGATTATTATTGTTCATAGCAGAGGCATTTATTTTACAAAGGCAGATGTACCCTTCATCTGCTAGATAACTGGAATTGACTTTGCCTTTTATAGTTTCTAATCTACGCCCGGTGCAGTGCATGTCAATGGGGTCCCCGCTACTGTGTTCAGGAGGCGGAGGAAGGAGGATGGCGAGTCTGAGGCTGACCTCAGAAACTCAGTGAGACCTGTCTCAAAGTAAAAACCAAAGGACAGTTGGTGGGAGAAAAGAGGTAGGCTTGAGAGTGGGAAGAGGACCAGGGGAAGAGGAAGGTAAGAAAGAGAGGGCTAAGAGGGATTGAAAACTGTCAAGATACAGTATGTTATTCTTATATACCAGTGTCCCCAAATGAACACCACTATTTTGTATTGCAAACCTACTCTGATAAAAGTAAAAAAATAAAATATAGGGTTGGAGCTGGGTGTAGTGGTGCATGCCTGTAATTTCAGCACTTCAGGGGCTGAGGCAAGAGGGTCACTGCAAGTTAGAGGCCAGCTTGCACTATGTGGAGAGACCCTATCTCAAATAAATAAATGAATGAATGGATGAAGATACTTTAGGGAAAATAAATAAATACAATAAAACAACAACAAAAAATTCTTTCCATTATTTTAGTGTGCCTTTTTTTTCTTTCTCCACTGTTTTTTCTACTTCTGGAGTTTGACGACTTTTACTATACTTGAGGACTGGGGATTTAGCTTAGCGGCATAAGCGCCTGCCTTGCAAGCACGTGGTCGTGAGTTCGTTCCCCGGTACTGACAAAAAAAAAATTATATGTATATATATATATAATATTATATTACTCGAAGTGGTGGGAATGCAAACTGGTGCAGCCACTGTGGAAATCAGTGTGGAGAGTCATCAGAAAACTAGCATTGGAGGTCCCATTCAATCCAGCTATTCCTCTTTTGGGTATCTTCCCAAAAGAACTAAAAACAGCACAGTGATATATGTGCACCCATGTTTACAGCAGCACACTTTATAATAGTCAGATCTTGGAAACAACCTAAATGCCCATCAATTGAGGAATGGATTAAAAAGATGTGGTTATTTTTATACAATAGAATACTACTCAGCCATAAAGGATAAATTGTACACTTTTATAGGTAAATGGATGCAACTTGAAAACATATTTATTAGTGAAATAAGACATATGGGTAAACATCGTATTGTTTCATTAGTGTGACAAGCTGAAAAAATGTGTATGTATATAAAAAATAGCTAAGATAGTTATACTACTGATTTCTCTGAGTTTACTGATAGTTATACTACTGATTTCTCTGAGTTTACTGAAGAGAAAGATTTGTGCCAGTATTGTTCAGACAATTGAATGCAGATATCCTGTGCTCTGGGTGAATGATTTGGGGATGACACTGCACAATGTATGTATCATTGTTGCCCGCTGGTTGAAATGTCTCGAAATTTTGTTGTAGTTTCTTCTTCCTACTCCTCCTCTTACATGTTTCTGCTCCTCCTCCTCTTCTTTCTTTTTATCCTTGAATAAAATGGATTTGAAAAACATATATATAATACTCAAAGAAGTATTCAAGCTGTGTCTCTTTATGTTTTGATTTAGATTATATATATATATATATAATTTGTCTTTTTGAGAAAGGGTCTTACTATGTAGTTCAGGCTGGCTTTGAGCTTACTGTGTAGTTGAACTTGCAACAATCCTGCCTCAGCCTCTGGATTGCTGGGATTATAGGCATGCACCACCACACCCACCATTCAATATATTTTTATAATCATGTCTTGAATTCACAGCAATCTCAGTCTCTCCAGTGCTGGGATTACAGATGTCTGCCACTATGTCCAGCTTCTTAATTGACATTTTTTATTTTTTGAGTGTGGGTCTCTCTGTGTAGATGAGGCTGGCTTTGAACTCACTGTTTAGCCCAGAGTAGCCACCAACTCATGGCAATGCTCTTGCCTCAACCTCCCAAGTGCTGGGATTACTAGTGTGCAATTTTTTTTAATTGATATTTTTAAAACCACATTTTAGGATGTCTTTTCTATTTTCATGTTATTAAATTGGAAAATACTCTTACACAAAATAAAATAGGAAGGTACAATTTTAAAGTCTTTTAAAAATAATATTTAAGAATTCACAGAAGTTACTTATGTACTTGGTCATGGTGGCATGTACGGGTAGTCCCAGCACTTTGAGGGACTGAGGTAGGACAATCACAAATTCAAGCCCATCCAAGATTGGCATGCAATGAGTTTATATATTACCTCAGACACTGCTGCTGTACAGTAACAATTCTTTTTCAAACGAAGTAAGAAAGTCACTTCTTCTGAGCCAAACATGAGGGACTGAGGCCTAAGTTGTGTTTTTGAAAGGTTACTCTGAATGACCTGTTCAAGCTAGGAAAGAGGTTCATGAACTTTTGTCATCACAGAACAAAGGAAAGTCAGGAACCAGTGTGTTTACAAAAATATATAGGTGGGGTCATCAGGTGGTCTACTGCAAGGCAAGAAATCTCTTCCATAGGCATCAACTGGTATCTTTGTCAAGAAGGAGAATACATTTCTTATAACTGCATTCTGTTTTACCTTAGGGAACTTACTTATTTATTTATTTTAGGGAACTTTTTGACATTACACCAGAAGATGTTTTATTTCTGGCTTCACCTCTGACCTTTGACCCTTCTGTTGTGGAAATATTTATTGCTTTATCAAGTGGTGCCTCTCTGCTTGTTGTACCAACTTCTGTCAAGGTGTGCCCATCAAAACTAGCTCCTGTTCTCTTCACCCATCACAGAGTGACGGTTCTACAGGTATGTTTTAGGAGCAAATGAAATGTTTTGTCTAACTGTTCAATATTTCTAATGTTTTAGAGAATATATTCTTAGAGTTTTTTGCAATATATTAATGATAATCTAGTTAGAATATCAAGGACTGACCTTTCATGTTATTATGTGCTTATTTTAAGATGAAAAAATAATTCTTCCTAGAAAATTATGTGCTTTGTAATTATGTGTATTGTAACAGAGGAACTTGACTTTCACTTGGGATATGCTGTTGCAATGTCTTTTATCTTAAATCTAAGTGTATTGCATTTCTCAATTTAGATTTTTAAAATTTTATATTGGCAGACTTACATTAAACTATAGAAACAGATATTTAGTACGTGTTTTAGGGGTTGGGGATATAACTCAGCAGCATAGGCACATGCGTGGCAAGCATGAGGTCCTGAGTTTAATTCCTGGTACCAACTGGTACCAAAACAAAACAGAACAACAACAATCACAACAAAAAACCCAAAATATTTTAAATGTGTATTTGAAAGTATATGGTACACAAGTCTTAAGATACTGCATTATAAATGGCTAAAGAGAAAACAAAATTTTATATATACAGATGTTTTAGCTAAGAGTTTAACTGCGATGAGCCTCACGTTTTAGCTGTGGGTGGAGATAACATTTATTTGATATAACACTAAGAATTAAATGAGATAGTAAAGGATAGCTTCCAGTAGGTATGTGTCTCGGAGTGCTACAACACAAGCAGAGTGCTACAACACAATCCCGTAAATTAGGCAGCTTATCTACCACAGAAATTCATTTCTTGCCATTCTGGAGTCTAAGAAGTCTGAGATCAAGGCTCAGCAGTGTCAGGTGAGGGCACCCTAACTGATTGTAGGTCTGGGCCTACAGGGTGGAGGAGTAAGTGCTTTCTCTTGGACTGCTTTCATAAGGGCATCAGTCTCTTTCATGAGGCCCTCCCTGGTGGCCAGATCACCGGCCAAAGGCCCCACTTCCTACTTCAGTTACCCAGGGCAGTGGTGGTGAACCTAGGCACGCATACTGCAATGGGCTGTTTGGATCATTGAAAGCTCTTAAAAGGTTTTCCATCGCTGACCTAGGGGATGTGAAGGTTTTAACATATCAAGTTATTATCTACTGCAATGAGATGCAAGAGAGATAATAAGTTTCTAATTTTCTAAGACAAAATTAAATGTTTTTTACTTAGACAGTGTGGTTTTTCATCCTTATAAAAAGTGACTGACTGAGATTTATCCCAGGAATGTATGTTCACTTTAGCACCCCAAAATCCACTGATGATCTGTGAGGCATAAAGAATAATGGACAAAAGGCACATATTTATACCATTTATGGCTGAGAGAAAGACTGTCATCAGACTTTGAATAGGAAGGAACTTCTCCAGATTGAAAAAGGGTACCCATAAAAAACTGTAGTTAACATCATACTTGATAAAATACTGACTGCTTTAACCCTAACATTGAGAACAAGGCAAGAATTTTTTCTTTTACTACTTTTCTTCTACATTGCTCTGGCATTCTAGTCAGTGTGATAAGGGTGTTTGTCAGCCTTTTGTTGCTGTGACAGTATCTGGGAATAACGACTTAAAGGAGAGAGTGTTGATTTTGGCTCACCATTTCAGAAGTTTCGGTCCATGGTCAGCTGCTTCCATTGTGTTTAGAACTGTGCCAGGGTGAAAGATCACTGAAGGAGGATGTGGTAGAGGAAAGCTGTGTACTTCATGGCAGCCAGCAAGCAAAGAGGCAAAGAGCCAAAAGGGAAGGACCAAAGATGAGATACAGCCATCCTCACATGACCTATTACCTTTAAGTAGGCCCCAGTAACGCCTTCAAATTATGAATCCATCAGTGGATGAATCTACTGGTAAAATTTGAGGCCCCATGACCCAGGCATTTCCAAAGGCCCCTCTTCAGAACAGTTGAGCTTTTTGTGAGATTTTTGAGTCCCAAACCATAGCAAGGAAAAAAGGGTGAGGAAAGGAAATTAAAATTAATTGAATTGGAGGAAATAAACTCATATGCAGAAGGCTTGACCCAGTATGTACAAAATTCTATTGAGGGAGTAGAGAGAGGAAGGGGGTGTCACTGGGAATCCAGGTCCTAATACTGCTAGGTCCTAACTAGGGGCTAGCAACACTCCTCAGTTCTTGCGTAGGCTGTCAAATAGAGTATAGGTACAGTTTACTGCAAAATGGTAGATTTTCGGAGCGGGGTAGGCAAAGAAAGAAAGAAAGAGTGAAAAAGAGACGTGGAGGCAGACAAGTACCAAGATAGCAGTTGCACTGAGTGAGAGCTCAGGTTATATTTATATGATTAACAGGGTCATTAAGGGAATATCCTTTCCCTGACAATATACAGTTCCCAACTTCACACTCCCTTGACCCATTTAAACTAGGAAAATGATGCATTGACTACTCAGTGCTATGTACTCCCTCAGTGGATGTTTTCCGTGTAGTTTGTTTTGCGGCCCTGAGGTTTTCCATCCTCTCACCAGTGCTCTGGACTTTGGTACTGCCCTGAACCTTGTCAGCTCGCTCAGAGAGGGTTACCTTCTTTTGAGCTAAGGTTTGAAACCACAAGCCTTTGTGGATGTTACTGTAGCTAATGATTATGAAGGTGAAGGAAAAAGTATTACCTCTTCTTTGTTTTTCGAGTAGCCCACCCCGCTGTCTCCAAGCCTGTTAATGTCTAACTTTTTGCCTGGCAGGCAGACTACTAGAACTATTAAACACATTTTTACCAGATTTGGAAGATGTGAGTTCAATATGCAAAACTCAATTGTGTATGAATAAATATGAATATATATATCTTCATTCATATGTGTTTATTAAAAGCCTAAAAGTAAAAGTAATGTATTTAAAATAGTATAGAAATAATAAAATAGGAGTAAGTTTAAAGGAAAGCAAGATTTAACCATTGAAAATTATAAAACGTTGGTAGAAGTTAAAAGACCTAAATAAATAGAAATTTCATTGTTTATGGATAGGAAGTTTTACATTGTCAAGATTGAAATTCTCCTGAAATTGATTTATAAATTGAATTAAATACAATCTGTGTCAAAGTCTCAGTAGACTTTTTGTAGAAATTGACAGATTGGCCCTAAATTTTAAATGGAAATGTGCCACACCTATAATCCTAGCACTTGTGAGGCTGAGGCAGGAGGTTCTCTGCAAGTTTGAGGCCAGCCTGGGCTATTTGGTGAGTTTAAGATCAGTCTGAATTACAAAGTGAGACCCTGTCTCAAAAAGACAAGGGGGAAAAAAAGACTATATGTAGTGTTATTCCATTTATATAAAATTCTAGAAATTGCCCACTGATCAATAGTGATAGCAATAAATTAGCAGTTTTCTGGATGAGGGATCCATGAAGGGAACACTTACAGTGGCAAGCAGGTAATTTTAAAGGTAGTGAATATTACTATGGTTTAAACATTTGTGTTTATCCAGGACTCATACAGTAAAATCTAATTCCCAATGTGCTGGTATTATGATGTGCCTTTGGGAGGTAAGTGGGTCATAAGTATGGAGCCTTTGTGAATGATATCAGTGCCCTCTTAAAAGAGGCCTGAAGGAGCTTGTTTGTTCTTTCTACCATTGAAAACATTGCAAAAAGGTGGCATCTGTGAACGCATGGTGGCGCACACCTATAATCTCATCATTTGAAAAGCTGAGCCAGGAGCTTAGCCATACGTTAAGGGCTGGCCTGAGCTACATAGTGACATCCTGGCTCAAAAAAAGGAAGGAAGGAAGGAAGGAAGGAAGGAAGGAAGGAAGGAAGGAGAAAAGAAAAGAAAAGAAAAGAAAAGAAAAGAAAAGAAAAGAAAAGAAAAAAAGAAAAGCATAATCTCTGAAGCAGTCAGAGCCCTCACTGGACAGTAAATCTGTCCATACCTTTGACTTCTTAACCTCCAGAACTGTGACCAGTAAGTTTCTGTTGTCTATAAATTATCCAGTCCATGGTATTTTTGTTATAACAGCCTAAACAGGTATGCTCAGTATTTGGATTGTGGCAGTAGTTTCATTGGTGTATACATATGTCAAAAACTGTATTGAAACTTGCACTTAATTTATTATATGTCAGTTGTACCTCAGTAAAATTGCCTTAAAAATCTTTCATAATTTGCGTAGGCATATTTTTAATCCTTCTATATACTTTTGTACATAAATCTAATAAAGGAAATGCAAATTGGTTTTACAGATTTTGTCTTTTAACTTATATCATGAAACAACTAGTATTTTTGTTTGTTTGTTTTTCCTAACATATAATGTCTATCTACATTAAAAAGATAATTTTAACCTTACTGGCTTTCCAAATATGATTTGCCATTTGATGAATACAGCCTTAATTTCCATCTGAGCTCCAATGTAAAACTTTGACCTTATTATTACAGTGTTTACTTTTTTAAGAAGTAAAGGGAAAGAAATGAATTTTTTTTTAATGTACCCGTAGGCAACACCAACGTTGCTTAGAAGATTTGGATCTCAGCTTGTCAAATCAACAGTTTTATCAGCCAGTACTTCTCTTCGAGTGTTAGCCCTTGGTGGGGAATCATTCCCATCACTGACAGTACTCAAAAGCTGGATAGGAAAAGGAAATAAAACACAAATATTTAATATTTATGGTATCACAGAAGTATCAAGTTGGGCAACCTATTACAGGATTCCTGAGAAGATTCTTAACTCTACTTTGAAGTAAGTACAAGGGGAAAAGATTATATTTTTCTAGGATCTTAATGTTAACAGTGTGTTTATTTTTTTAAATTTAATTTAAAAATTTTTTTTGCTTTGGTTTGTTTGGTGGGTTGGGGGGCTGCTGGGGATTGAACCAGGGCCTTGCAGGCTGGCACACATTTTACTACCGAGCTCTACATCCAGCCTAACAGAGTTTTGCAGGCACTGATGTCACAGAAACACTGTTTTATCTAGTATTTTAATTTGAAAGTCTAGAACCTTTCTTATGATAACTGTTGCTGAGATCATGCTAGAAGCTTTTGTTAGTACATTGTAAAGAAAAACATATGATAGCCTTTTTACCTAATCTTTTCTAGTTGGCAGTCTTTGAATTATACCATAGCAACCACCCCTCTTTGGTACAGTGTGATTTAAGTACAATGAGAAATACTTGATTCCGACATAAAATTTTAAGTCCGTTTTGGGTTGTTTTTCATAGATGTGAATTGCCTGTGCAACTGGGATTTCCACTGCTTGATACTGTGGTTGAAGTCAGAGATACAGATGGTTTCACAATTCAAGAAGGCAGTGGCCAAGTATTTTTAGGTTGTTTCACATTTGTTGACTTGGAATGTCTATTTTCAAGGGAAAAAATGAATGTTGTATCATTTTCCTCATTTTTTTGATTTAGTGTGCTTTTCAGTGATAACTTTTAATCAATCTCATAGTTATGAAACATTTAATAAGTTACCAAAATTATTTCATATATAATGTGTAATACTGTAATAAAAGTAATTTAGAAACTGTAATGCAGACCATATGTGTAGACAAAATGATATTTAACCAATATTCTAAGAAATCGCACATTTTAAATGATTTTATTTTATATCTTATTTATTGAAGTTATTGTCTATTTCACCCAATATCATTTAAAGTGAATTCCTCCCTCTTCAGATTTTGAGACTTGGTAACAAATTTTGGAGGTGTTTTTGGTGATTTTTAATATATATTCCTTTTTTTAAATATATGTTCCTTTTTAAAAAATTAACATAAGGGTTTGTATATTTGAAAGGTGGCAAAAACAGAGTGTGTTTTCTTGATGGTGAAGTGACTGTACCTCTTGGTACAATGAGAGCCACAGGAGACTTTGTGACTCTAAAAGGTGGAGAGATGTTTTTCCTGGGACGAAAGGACAGTCAGATCAAACGTCATGGCAAACGTCTAAACATTGAACTTGTCCAACAGGTACAGCTATTTAGATACTAAATATCTGTTAGTATATGTAGGCATTAGAGGCAGCTACTGTGAAATTTCTATGCCAGCTTGTCATTTGTATTAATTATAACTAAGCTTTTTATATTAGTGATGAATTATAGTAAGAGGTACCTGTAGCTCAGTGTGCTTGCTTTTTAAATAAATGATAAAATGGATTTTGAGATCTGTGAAAATAAATTGTTTTATTTGCTTTAAGGTGTATTGTTATTGAGAAATATTAAGAACGCTGTATGCTAGTAATAGTAGCAAACAATTTTTTGACAAATCTCTAGTATATATCAATATTTAAATTAGCTGTACTGATTTTATGCATAACTGGTACATTTGAAAGTTTATTTTTAAATATCTTCATTTGCAAATTGGGATAATCTCTTTTATAGGTTGCTGAAGAACTTCAGCAAGTGGAATCTTGTGCAGTTACATGGTATAATCAGGAAAAATTAATTCTCTTCATAGTGTCCAAAGAAGATGTAGTAAAAGATCACATCTTTAAAGAACTGCAGAAACATCTGCCAAATCATGCCATCCCAGATGAGCTTGTGATGATCAATTCTCTGCCATTTACATCTCATGGTAAAATAATTTCAAGCAGATAATTTTCAGTGGCAGATCTCACTGATTGTATTTATCACTAATTTGATCACTAATTACTAATGGATCTTTTTTTTTCTTTTTTCTTTTTTCACATGGATCTGTATTATTGTAAAGGATGCCGATATTTATTGCAGTAGACTCTGTTAAATGCTTTGTATAATTAGCTCATTTAATCTTTAGGAAATACTCTGGATAGGTATATTATTTGCATATACAGATGAGGAAAATAAGAGTTAAATAGATCAGGTCATTTTCTCAAAATCACTTTGTTAACCAGAGGTTGTATGAGTTAGTGTTCTCCATGGAAACAGAACTAATATTTAGATAGACATATAAAAAGGAGATTTAATATTGCACTCATGTGATTGCTGGGACTGAGAAGTACCATGCTTTGTCTGCAAACGAGAGACCTAGGAAAGCTGGTGGTGTAATTCAGTCTTAGGTTACTGGGAAGCCAGTGATGTAAATCCTAGAGATGACATGAAATGTCCCAGCTCAGATAATGTGAGTCAGGAGAGGGGGTGAATTCTTCTTTTTCTGCCATTTGTTCTGTTGATGCCTTGATTTGATCTATTGGTGAATGATACCCAACCACTCTGGGAGGGCAGCCTGTGTCCTGAGCACATGGATTAATATGTCCCTCTCATCCCAAAGTACCTTCCTAGACATACCCGGAAACATTGTCTAATCTATTTACCATGGCCTATTTAAGTTGACACATAAAATTAGCCATCACCATGGTAGAGTTGAAATTCTGCCTGATCCTATTTGGCTTTAAAAAATATACTCTTATTCACTACATTATATTGCCTTCCCAATTTCACTTTTATTTAAAATATACTTCAAAGTGTAGTAATTGTTCAGCTATCAGTAATTGCTTGGCTTAACATGAATTTTACTTTTATTGTTTTGAGATGAGGGTTCACTGTGTAGCCCAGGCTGGCCTTGAACTCACTGTGTAGTCCAGGCTGGCCTCGACCTCGCAGTGATCCCCCTGCCTTAGCTTCCCGAGTGCTGAGATTACAGGTGTGCATCACCACCCCTGGCCAAAATGGTCATTTCTTTACCTCTTTATGTTAGTTAAACACTAGCTTCTTCCTTCCTTTTATCTAATACTACAATCTTGGTAGCTTTGGATATTTTCACTACATTCTTGGTAGCAATGAATTTTTTTCTTCAGGGCTGGGAATTTAGTATTTAGCTCAGTGGCATAAATGCCTACCTTGTAAGCGTGCAGTCGAGAGTTCAATTCCTGGTGCCAAAAAAAAGTTTTTTTTCTTCAGAATTGATTATCTGTGAAAAAAATATTTTATGTGATTTCTGAGTTTTACAGTGAAAAGTGTGTGTGACTAATAAAGAATGTAACAACTGATGAAAATATAAAGGCTCTGTTGTGAAACTTTAGATGTTATTTTAAAACACTTGTTCTTTCTTCTTTATATTAAGGCAAAGTTGATGTCTCTGAGTTAAACAAGATATATTTAGACTATGTAAACTTGGCACAGAATAAACTCAGTGGAAAAGAGGATCTTTGGGAAAAATTACAGTGTTTATGGAAGGTACAGTTTTTCAAATAAAAATTTATTTTATTTTGGAAGGAATGCCAAAATTGTAATAAATCTGATAAGAATGTTATTGGTGCCCAGGTATCAGGTAGTATTGCTTCATTTATTTAGTTTATATTGAAATAAAGGTTAGATTCTCTTTAGACCAGGTTAAACTAATATTAGATTAAGCTCTTAACAAAAAAATTTATTTCTTTGAGGGAATCAAAAGCATAATTTAGGAGAGAAGGAGGAAAAGACACAAGTTGAGGGAGAGGGAAGTTAGGGGAGAGTAAAGGAAGATTAAGAGGAGGTATGTATGTATACCAGCAATCCACTATGAATGAATTCATTATGTATTACAAACATGTAAAAAAAAATGCACAAGTAGACAAAGGCTGTCTTACATAATTTCCCCTGAGACGGACAGTGAGTATAGTAATACTCTTGTTAGAGCCGGAAGACAGTCAAACTTTGCTACGCCATAATTGGTTACCTGTTACAAGGGTCTGGGGATATAGCTCAGTGGCTCAGGCACCTGCCTGGCAAGCACAAGGTCCTGCATTTAATTTCTGGTATCGAAAAAAAAAAAATCTCCTTCCTGTTATAATGACAACATACGTGTTTCTGCTTAGTGGAAATTTTTTTGTATATGTGTCTCAAGAGTTCAAAAATCTTTCTTAAAATGTGAATTTTTCGTTTCTAAAGGGTTTTGGAAAAGAGGATGTATTTGTTTGGTTTTGTCTATAAAAGTAGAGACTATCAAGAGAAAAGTCTTATCCACTTTATTTTTAGATTCTTGTAATTTTGATTTACATGAAGTAGATAAGGATAACTGTTATTCCTATATTATAACAGGATCAGCTATTAGTATTTTGTGGCTTTTTAATTAATCAGATGTTTTTGTAACTCCGCTCCTTATTTTATAAGTAGAAAAACTGCTCTAAAGGGACATATATTTTGCAGTTTTAAAGCAAGTTGATGATAAAATTGGAAGCATAGTAATGATCTACTTTAGTACAAGTATAAAGAAAGTGATTTTAATTATTATTACTTTTTTGGTAGTGCTGGAGGTCAGCCTCAGCACATGCTTGGCAAATGCTTTACCTCTGAGCTGTATGCCCAGCCCTACTGTATTTTTTTATGTCTATATCTTTAATGTACATACTGTTATCTCTGTTATTTTGGTTTGGGCCTTCCACCAAATTTCTCCTTTGTCTGTCTGTAGTCTATTTTAAGTCTCCCAGAAGATCTGAAGGTCCCTGAGGAGTCACTTTTCTTAAATAGTGGTGGAGATTCCCTAAAGTCTGTGCGGCTTCTCAATGAGATGGAACAATTTGTTGGTACACCAGTACCTGAGCTTCTGGAAGTTATTCTCAGCAGTTCCATTTTAGAGATTTACAATTATATTCTTCAAACAGTATTTGCAGTAGAAGACGTAACATTCACCAAGATTTCTGCCACCAAAAGGAAACTTAGTGACACTGATCAAGAAGAAGCCAGTGGAAAATCTTTACATCAGAAGTCTCCCTTGCCTTTCAATTACAAAGAAATAAATGCTTTTCTTGCACTCAGCAGAGGGAGTCAGATCTTGTCTGTGAATACTGCTGAGTTAGGACATTGTCCTTTAGCCTGTTATCCTGATTCAATTTCACAGACCGACATTAAATATGTGAAAAGCTTAAATCCTCCAGCTCTCATTGGGAAATCAAAAGGTCCATCCTGTGTTGCAAAAGTTTCTGCAGAGGGAAGCCCTGTTACAAAGGCTGAGAAAATGGAGTTACGTGTGAGGTGGAGGTCAGACACAGGCAAATGTGTGGATGCCTCCCCTCTGGTTGTGATACCAGCAGTTGATAATTCATCCACAACTGTGTACATTGGCTCCCATTCTGGCAAAATGAAAGCAATTGACTTATGCACTGGGAAGGTGAAATGGGAACAAATTTTGGGAGATCGAATTGAGTCATCAGCCTGTGTTTCAATGTGTGGAAACTTTATTATAGTGGGTAAGTTTCTGAATTCGAGACTTATAGAGTTAAATTGAATTATCATAGAAATAATGCTGGTAAGACCTAACTAAATTTTAACTAAATTTAATTTTAACTAAATTTTAAAAAACATCCATGTAGGGTAGTTTTGGTTACTGCCATAGAATAATCGTTAACCAGTGTTGATTAACTGTGGGCCTTCGGGGTCACAGCACCAGATTTGGACCTCGCTTTATTGTTGTCACAAGCTTTGTGACCTTTGTGAAACTTTATGACCTTTGTAAAGTTGCTAGGGTTTCTTTTTCCAATTCCTCAAGAGAGTAGAAACAAATTTTGCTGTATCACATTATCCCAAAATCTAATGACCCAGGACAACAGACATTTATCATCTCAGTTGCTGAGCAGAAACAGTTTAGCTGGCCATTCTGACTCAGGGTATCATGTTTCTGTAAGCAGGTGAAGGCTTTACTTGGCCTGGAGAATTTGCTTTCTACAATGGGTCATTGACATTACTGTTAACTGAAGGTCTCAGTTCACTGCTGGTTCTTGGTAAGAATCTTTGGATTTTGCAACTGGAGCCTCTATGTAGGCTGCTGCTGTGCTCTCACAATATGGCAGTAACTTCCCTGAGAGCTGGGTGATCCAAGAGGAAACGAGGAGGAGCACAGTACTTTTTATGCCCTGAACTTTTGACTTGTATACCTTCATTTTTGAACATTGAAGAGGAGGGGAATTAGACCCCACCTCTTAAAAGGAAGAGCATCAAAGAATTTGTGAACCTACTTTATTTTTTAATTTTTTATTTTTTTATCGGTAGCAGGGATTGAACTCACAACCGCGCACTAGCAAGGCAGGCGCTTACGCTGCTGAGCTAAATCCCCAACCCCAGTGGACCTACTTTAAAACTACCAAAATCATCAAAGAGATTTTAGGAGGAGTAGATGAGATAATTGCTGAGTCAGTCCAATAGTACGTTTCTAGGCACTTTCTTTTTCTATTTTTTATTTTCCCCTTTTGTAATGGGGAATGAGCGTAGGAGTATTCTACCATTGAGCTATGATTCCAAGCCTTTTTTATTTTTTGTTTTGCACCAAGGTCTCAGTAAATTCCTTGAGTGAGCTTTCCTTGCCCTACTCATGTCTTAGCCTCCCTCAGTGCTAGGATTGCCAAGTGTGCACCATCATACCTGGCACAAAAGTGCATAAGAAGTGTTAGCTACTAGTGCAGCTCACTTTCATTAAGTGAGTTTTACTTGGGAATACTGGGGTCCCGTATATAGTGTCTCTGTCCAATTATCACTTATTACTTCCCCAGCTACATAAGTTTCACTTTCTATTCTGCAGTCTGTTTATGGAAGCTTTTCAGACTAAGCGCTTAGGGGAATGTATTTCCCTACTTGAGCTATTCTAGCTGGAGTCTACTTGAATCTGAATTTGATGGGCATGGGCAGAGCCATCTAGAGAGTGGAGACAGACAAAGCTGCCCTAACTAGCCATTCTCAGACCCTCCTTCCTCTCATTTGTATGTGTCCGGGGTACAGGAGGACTTTCACTTTGATCATTCCTTCCAGCTAGGCTTTTTGACTTACAAGGCAGCAGTTTGGGAAAAGCAGCTGAGTGTAGAGTAACCTCTATAGCTCGACTTTGTAGATTTAAAGAAGGAAAGAAAAGCACCTGACTCTATCATTCCCCCAACTCCCTGGTACTGGGGATCGAACCCAGGGCCTTTGCACCAAGCTAAATTCTCAGCCCTTTTTATTTTTTCCATTTTGAGACAGGTTCTCCCTAAATAGCTGAGTTGCTCAGGATGGCCTTGAACTTGCAGTCCTGCCTTAACATCCTAGAGTGCTGGGATTATGGGCATGTGCCATGATGTGTAGCTCTGCCATATATTAATTTTGTAATTTTGATATAGAAACTTCATCTTTTTCTACTTCATCAGTAAAATATTCATATATTAGCACATGCTTCACTGTGAGGAGTAAATGTGTTAATAGATACCTAATGCTTAGATGAGCACTGCATGGTGGTGCATCTCTGTAATTCTAACATTCAGGAGGCTGAGGCAGGAGTGTTGTGAATTGAAACCATTTTGGGTTACATAGCAGATTCAAGTCCAGCCTGGACTACATAGTGAGACCTTGTCTCAGAAAGAAAAAAAAAAAATCTGTTAGAAAAGCACCTGGCCATGCTGGGCATGGTGGTGCTCGCTGTAATCCCAACATTTGGGAGGCTGAGGCAAATTGGCAAATTTGCAAATCTGAGACCAGCCTGGGCTACAAAGTGAGCTCAAGGCTGGCCTGAACTGTATGATGAGACCCTGTCTCAAAAAGACCAAAAAAAGAAAGAAAGAAAGAAAGAAAGAAAGAAAGAAAGAAAGAAAGAAAGAAAGAAGAAAGAAAGAAAAGCACCTGCCCTAGAGTAAATGTTGAAGGAACATTAGCTGTTATTGCTAGCATTTCTTGAACACCTTCTATGCTGTGGACATCTGTCTACATTGTAGTAATTAATATAGTAACCCTTGAAATAGATGAATCCACATTCTGCACAATAATCCGAGGCTCTGTGATGCTGGGTAGCCCTGTAACAGCCATAATGAGATTTGGTTCCAGCTCCTTCAAACACTGTCTGCCACAGTATGCTTTGTTTTTCCTGGAAGCACTTCATAGTACAGTATTTGTAAAAACTAAGTAGAAATTTTACACAGGTGACTTCAGTTCCTCATTTACATTGCTGAAAATTAAGTCAGATGAGTGAGTGTAAGTTCTTATGAAGTGCATTGTTATGATTTAGGTTGAGCAGTTATTTTCTAGGGACATATCTAAATCTCATCTCTTATATTTTATTTTTCTGTAGGCTGTTATAATGGATTAGTTTATGTTCTGAAAAGTAATAGTGGAGAAATGTACTGGATGTTTACTACTGAGGACACTGTCAAAAGCTCAGCAACCATGGATCCAACCACAGGACTCATTTATATTGGTTCTCACGACCAGCATGTGTATGCTTTACATATTTATGTAAGAATTCACCTTGTTGCTCTTAGACCATAAACATAGAAGAGTGAGAAGCTGCAGGGCACTGTGAGGTCTGGGAATAGGTGGTAACTGCTGCCAAGGCCAGCATTTGGAAAGGAGTGAATTAACAGGTTTACCACAAATAACTTCAGAAATAAAGAATGTAGGATTATTATCCTAACAACGGAAAAACATCACAAAAATATCAGTTAGGTATTTTAAGACTTGAGTACATAAAAATTTTAAAATTAAAAGAAACAATATTTTGGCAATAACTAAGAAAGTCAAAGCTCATTTATACTTAAAATACTAAAAGTATCAGTAGTTCAAAATATAAATGAAAATAAGAGCAAATACAAATAAGATAAAGACTCAGATATAAAACGAAAGACATAAGAAGAGATGGTTAGCAGAGTGTGTGTTTCATACCCCTACTAATCAAAGGAATGAAAATTTAAAACTGAGACAGAGAAATAAATAGTATTAGATTAGAAAAATTGTTGGAATGATAACATTGAATGCTGATGAGAGTAGTAGGAGGTTGTAATTGTTGAGACTTTTAAGGAAAACAGCTTGGCCATCATTAATAATTTCATTTTTTTTCCATGCTGTAAAATTATTTTCCTAGGATTCTGTCCTGGCAAAAATAATCAGAAACACAGACAAACACATTCACCAAGGTGTCTATTTTGAAGTTGTTTATAATACCCACTGATCTCGACCTGATTATTAAAAATACTTTGGGATCAGTAAAACCAGTAATCATTGGTTCCCAATGATTTTCAGTGATCTGGTAGAGAGATCCATTATTTTATATTTCTAAGGGATATTGTATATTCAAATTATGTTAAAGTTGTTTTACAAAATAAATGAGAAAAACATGATACCAAATTGAATTTTCAGAGTGATTTCAACTATATTAAACTTATACACACACCCAAGAAAGCAAAAGATAAAATGCTAAAATTTTAATAATAAGTATCTCTGAGTTTTGTCCTTTGTCTTTATACTAACTTGATTCTCCCCAGTGGGTATGTATTTTATAATAAAGTTAAAATTGGATTTGTTAACCCTAAGCAAAATCCTATTACTTTTTATTTGTGTTTGCAGAAAAAGAAATGTATTTGGAAGTTAAAATGTGAAGGAACTGTCTTTTCTTCTCCTTGTTTGAGCCTGAATCCACATTGTTTGTATTGTGCCACCCTGGGAGGTGTCTTACTGGCTGTAAATCCTGTAAGCATAAAATTATTGTGTTGATTCACTGCCTACCTTTTTCTTTATTTTTGCTCTGGATTTGGAATGTTTGAGCAGTTTTCGGTTAGGTAGAATTCATTAAAAATGACTGACATTAAGTCTGGAAGGAGAAATGCTAAATTCGTGTGTACGTTTTTTAACCTATTTTAAAAATTTTTAGAATTATATAGCCGTATTAAGACCTTGTTGTTTGTCATAGAGATAGATCTTATTTTTTCATATTTAATTCTTCTAGGTCTTAATGTGTTTGCCTTTTTCTTTCTTTCTTTTTTTCTTTCTTTTTTTCTTTCTTTCTTTTTCTTTTTTTTTTTGGTACCGGGGCTTGAACTCACAACCTTGCGTTTGCCAAGCAGGCGCTTATGCTGCTGAGCTAAACCACTGGCCCTGTGTTTGCCTTTTTCATTTGAGAAGTTTTTATCCTAGGTCTCATAAATAGGACTGATTGATTTAATGCCTTGTTCTACATATGCTAGCTCCATTTAATGTCAACATGCCATAGTGGGAGTTTCTGTTGTTCTACCTCTACCTCTAGGAGATTTGTGAATTTGTTTTAAAAATGACAGTTGACTAGTGGAATACTTTTAAATGCTGCAAGTTGTTTTTTGTGCCCATGACAGATTACTGGGAGTACAGCTTGGAAACATTTCTGTGGAAAACCTCTCTTCTCTTCCCCACGGTGTTGCCAACAATATATTTGTATTGGCTGTGTGGATGGGAATTTACTCTGCTTTACTCACTCTGGAGAGCAGGTAAAAAGATCTGGTTGTGTTTTACGCATCTTTTTTTTTTCTTCATAGCCTGACAGCTTGTTTTGCACTGTACAACAGTTATTTTGTGTTGAAATCTTATCTTCACTTAACGTTTTTTATTTACAAGGTAGTTTGAATATGTTTTTATCTTAACATTCCTGAAGAACAAGAAGAGGTACATGGCACATGCTGTGACTTCCCCCCATTTTTTTTAATTGGATAAGCTGTAGGAAAATGAAGTAATTTTGTGCAAGTCAGGGATAGAATTGAGATTTCAAGTCATAGTCCATGAATACATCCACTGTCTCCTTCCCCATGCTGTTGTTATTCTGCATTTGTAAATACTACCTATTATGGGTTGTGTTTGGATGGCCCCCCCCAAGCCTCATGCACTCATGGAGGAGGCTGAATGTAGTGTTTGTGATTGGTTCTTTGTCTAGCACTGGGATTGGCAATGTGAGTGCTGCACCCGCCCAGGGTTGGGTAACTGGCATACAATGTAAGGGAGGCAAGGAGGCTTGTTTTGCCCCTTTTGTCCTTTTTGCTCTTGCCGCTTGTGCCCGCCATGAATCGTTGCTCCTCAGCCACACCACCCTGTCTCTGAACATACCAGTAATAAGTCGTGAATGGGGTCATAATTAATTCTTCTTTCTAATGTTATACATAGCAAGCAGTCATGTAGTAGTAATGCTCCAGTGTGCTTTGCACCTGGACTTTATCACTAGGATAGATGTCTAGTATAAAGGAACTACTTTATTTGAAAGGGCAGGGGGCACCAGGAATCAAACTCACAACCTCATGACCTCGAGGCCTCATTGCTTGCCACTACTTTTCAAAATTGGCCATTTTGTGGCCCTGAAGCAAGGCCAGCAGATCGCTGTAGCTGCTGGTTTCAAACAGGAGCCTAAAGAGAATTCTTTCTGTGGTCTGTTGGCCATTTCAGAACTTTGGAAATGGAATGGTCAATTCATCAGAAAGAAGTAGCAGGTGAGTATGGCGGACTTTAGGGGACCTGCAGGGGAGAGACCCTGGCACCTCGGGACCTGCACTGTGCGGTTGACTCGGGGTGCTGGGAGAACAAGGAACTCCTCCCCTCTCTGGAGGCGGCTGAGAGTATGGCAGACTTTCGGCAGCCCGAAGGAGAGAGACCCTGGTGCGTCCGGACCTACACTGTGCAGTTGACTCGGGGTGCCGGGAGAACAAGGAACTCTTCCTGTCTCTGGGGGGCGACTATGATCCTGCCTGCATGTAGGCTGAGAATCAGACATCTCATGTCATCCTGTCCCCCATCCCGTGTCCTCCCTCCCCCTCCCCCCTGCCTAGCAAGTGGGAGCCAGTGAACTGCACATCTTGTGAAAAGATTGGCTATGTTATTTAGTATGAGCTGTCCATATGCAAAGATAAGGACAGCCATTTGGAAGAAAACAAGAGACAATGTGACAGATATTGAAGATCTCTGGTTGTCTAGCTTTGAAATTTGTGCTTTCTTATGTCCCCCCCCCCAAAAAAAAGTGGTCATTTTTTCCTTTTTTAATTCTGTGTGGTACTAGAGACTTGAGACTTGAAGCGCCCTACCATTGAACTACATCGGTTGTCCAGAAGCCATTGTTTGCAGTAGGGGTAGTTAACACTCAAATAGCCACATCTCTTAGAGTTGTATTAAGAAACCTCATAAAACTAAAATGCAAAAGAGAATTGTTGTAATGAGCTGAGTGAATTATTTTTCCATTTTCCTTTGTAGGTTTGGCAGTTCTCTACCAATGGACCAATCTTTTCTTCACCATGTACCTCAGCATCAGAGCAAGCAGTATTTTTTGGTTCTCATGATTGCTTTATCTACTGTTGTAACATGAAAGGTCACCTTCAGTGGAAATTCAAAACTACTTCAAGGGTGTACACAACACCATTTGCTTTCCACAACTATAATCGTAACAGTGAAATGCTGGCAGCAGCATCTACTGATGGGAAACTGTGGATCCTGGGATCTGAGAGTGGACAATTACAAAGTGTGTATGAACTTCCTGGAGAAGTCTTCTCTTCTCCTGTCATCTGGGAATCAATGCTCATTATTGGCTGTAGAAATAATTATATTTATTGTTTGGATTTACTGAGTAGCAATTAAAATGAATCAAGTATAGTCCCTATTTGTATGTTTACTAGATATAAGATGTTCAAAAGTATTTTACCATTATAGAGCATGTAGATAGTCTTACGTTAAAGATTATGTTTTAGTTAATAAATTTGACTATTAGTTGTTTATAACGAACCACCATATTCTTCCTGTAGGAGCAGCAAAACTTTTAGGTGAGAACAAAACAGATTAATGTATTCAGTAGTGCTTTCTTGTAGGTGTAATGGTTAATATGATGCTTTAAAAAAATTTAAGTGGAAAAAAATTACTTAAGTGGTCTAAGAGATGCAGTTATAGTTAGAATGCCTCACCAAAATTCATGTTGAAATTTAACCCCTCATTGTGAGGTGTTAAAAGGATGGGAACTTCATCCCTCTGTGGAATTTAGAGGTGGGATGTTGATGGGGGAGGGGGGTTACCTCAGGCATCCACTGGGGCTGTGGCTTTACAGGAAGAGAAGCAGAGACTAGAGATTTTTTTTAAATGTTTTTATTTTAAAGGGAGTAAAACAGAACAATAAAGCAAAATGAAATAGTGATAAGACAGTAGGAAATTACAATAATTACATATTGTTATCCTCTAGCTGCTTAGACTACCAGCTTTAGGCTTGCAAAGTCGGTTAAACAATACAGTTCCTCCAAATCAGCTGTTTGTTTATGGGGGACTGGGGGGCATATAGCTTCCTTCTGGTTCTCCCCAGCCAGCATGTCCAATGGCACACGGAAGGGGTGAGGTGGGGTGGGGATACCTAGCTTCCTTCTTGTTTTTCCCTGGTCCGCACACTGGCTGGCTCACAGGCAGGGCCTTAGCTTCCTTCCTGGTTCTCCCATTCCTTACTCTGGTTGGTTCACAGGTGAGGGCATAGCTTTCTTTCTGGTTCTCCCTGATCTGCGTGCCAGCTAGTTCACAGGCAGGGGTATAGCTTCCTTCTTGGTTCTCCCCCGTCCTAGAGATGTTTTGGAAGAGTCTTCACAAGCAAGAAGGACCTCACCAGATGTCACTCTGTGACCTTCAGCTTCTCAGCTATTAGAACTATAAGCCAAATAAGCTTGTATTGTTTGTAAATTAATCTATGGCATTTAGTTATAGCAACAGAAAATGGACTTAGGCAGATGCCCAGATAGTTTGGTAAAACAGTGTGTCTGGGTATACGTGTAAGGATGTTTCTAGAACAGATTAACATTTGAATTTGAATCAGAAACTACCACCTCTCCCTGTTTCTCAGGCCTGCAAAGTATATCAGGGTGACTCTTAGTACTTAGGTCTTTAGACTTGGAATAAATGGAGATATACCACAAGTTTTCCTGCATTTCCAGGTTTCAAGCAGTATGTGATGTGATATCTTAGCCTTCATAACCAGGTAAGTCAATTCTTGTAATCTGTAATCTCTTTTATGTATATATCCCTCATTTAACGTAAATGTTTCTCTGGGTTTAGAATCCACAATAGGCTACACATTTATTTTTATAGGGAGACACACAGACACAGAGACAGATAATAGAGACAGGCACAGAACAGTTTCAAGTTGATGGGTTAAATTGGTACATGGTTAGGCATTCGTTGTTCCTGGCTTTATAGCTCAAGCCCTCTTCCCCAAATTGGTGAAGATGCAGCTGCTGTCCTTAAAGTTGTAAGTGCTCAAATTATGACCACCACCATTAACACTGGGCACTGTTCCCCATCACAGGTGTCACTATCAGGCTTCCTCACTGTTCCCCATCTTTGGGTCAGTTGCTTCCAGTTCATTCTCCTCCCACTGGAAGTGAAATCAGTTCTGCACCTATAAAGGGGTACAGGAAAGCATGCAGGCGTTTCATCTGTGGTAGGACATGGGAGCTGCCTTGCACAAAGACACATGGGTTGGACAGTGCTCCAACCACAGGCTATTTAGGTGTTGACTGTCCAAAAAGAATGACCTGTATTCCCACCTTTCATGTCAGTGCATCTTAAGCCTTACTGTATTTATTACTGGAGCTCTTGCTATAAGATGCACATTTGGGTTGAAGAAGGCTGTGAGGAGGTGTCCCCCTGAGCAACACTGTAGCCTGAGGCAAAAGGAAAAATCAGTAATAATGATCCTGTCTTTAAAATTCTGACGTTTCACCCATCATGGAATATTTGCTTTAATTTTGATTTTTAAAAGTATTGCATTAAGATAATCTGCCCTTCATGACTGAGGTTTTTGTCAGCTGAGGCAAATGCCTCACCCGGCTCGCTTCCATAGCTTGGTCCAGCTGGGCAGTCAGCCTAAGCCACATGCACCCAGGCTCTTCGCTGATACTGGTGCTGTCTTCCATACTACCCGGAGGCTGTAGCTTCATTCTGTCTCAGTCAGACCATTCAGTTCCAGTTTAGGACTGAGATAAATGTTGTGTTTCTGTTCATTTTTTTGCCTCCCAACACTTACTGAAAAGTCTAATAACGTACCATATAAAAACACTTTGAAAATTTTTTTGTTCATGCAATGATATGTAAATATGAGACTTGTGGTCATTGAAAGTAGTAAAAATTGCAATTTAAAAAGGAAATTTTCATCAGTGCCAAAGATCTTGTTGGTATTTTTTATTGAAAGATCTTTTCCCTTCAGTAATGGACATTTTACATTAAAACTTTATACAACCCAAATCTCAAAATAATATTAAAATCACACTAAGTTATTTTCATTAAGTCTCTACTAATGTTATTGTTGGTAGAAATATTGCAAGATACTTGTAGCTATTGTTTCTGCTTTTAAAATAAGCAATTAAACTAATCACAAGAGACAATACATACTATACATTTGCAGATAACTGGCCAACGAATTAATGTTTGTGTAAGAAACAATTGCACTTGAAAAATTAAAAAAGTAAACAAAAAACTCTAGTTTTATATATAAGCCTATAAACAAAGGTTAATGATCTATAACCCTGCCAGGAGGAGTGTGTTTGTTTAAATTACAAAAAACAAAAAGCAAACCTTATGTATCTAACATAACATTCATTTAAAAAAGAAAAAATTATCTTGACCTTTCAGTGTTTTTACAGAATCTCCCCAGTTTGTTGCTTAAAAAAGGCTGCAACACAACCAAAGCAAAATAACACTTCATTGGTATGTAGTGCAAATTTGGGATGGATTTGTAAATGAAATGTTAAACATGTACCCTTTAGAAGTTGGTAGTACTGTTTCTGCCCTTTTCTCAGATTTCTTCTGTTGAAAATTTTTTGAAGAAAGTTGTGTTTTGTTTTGTTTTGCTTTGTTTTTGGTGGGGACTCAACCCAGGGATCACGGAGCTATATTTCCCCAGCACTTTTGAAGTTTTATGTTGAGACAGGCTCTTTCTAAGTTGCCCAGGCTGGCCTGGAACTTATCTTCCTGCCTTATCTTCTCAGAAGAGCTGGGATTACAGGCATGTGGCACCATACCTGGCTGAAGGAACACTTTTAACTATCCCCTGTTTTGTTTGGGCTAGGTAGTATCTGAGCCAGTTGACTCGTGTACCATTGTTTAATGATCTTATTTCCTCACCTGTTCCCTGCCACTACTGTGCTATTGTCTAAAGCTAATAGGAAAAAGTCATTTGGAAGAATTATGGGAGTACTGTAATTCCAGGGCTGCAAGTAGAAAGATTGCCATTAGAAAGTGTTATATTAGTGAGGAAATCATCAAACTAACAAGTGCCTATCTATAAGATTTAGAAATGAACATCAGTGTGGAAAACGTGCAATAGAATATTAATTGCTTCCAATAGCAATAAAAATATTACACTGATTAACAGTCTGAAAGTCCAGTATATATAACATTAAGTCCAACTTGCAAGAGTACAACTATCCACTTGACCACAAATGCCAGCTGCTACAGTGAAGCTGAGCCATTGTTTGCAGAAAGAATATGGCAAATAACTTTTCTGTCATTATTTAAGGAAGTGACAGAATAACATTACACTGCATACTGAGTAAGCATAAAGAAATGAATACTATAAATGTGTTTATGTAAGAGAAAAAAGGATGTAATTCACCCTGTATTAGGCAAAGAATTTACACCTGTATTTCGGAATAAGAATTGAGGAAAAGAGAAATATGCCAACACTGTGACATATAAAGTTAGTGCCAGCAGTATATAGGGAGTTTGCTGGTATATCTTTGTTTCATGTAAAGTAAATTTAGGGAAATAAAAGTCAATGTGGCTTTGAAACCGCCAACTCCCTTCTTTTGATACACATGTGTATGATAACAAGGCCACTTAAAAACTCTGAGATTTTTTTAAAGGTAGCAAGGTGAATGCTTTAAATTATAAATGCTACTGAACATTTGACTCTAAATATGAATTACTTAGTTGGAGTTTAAAAAAAACCTTTCTGTAGGAAGTTCTTAGTACAAAGGCTGTAGATCTTGAGTTCCTGTTAATTTTCTTTAACGACCCAAGGGAATTTTCAGAGGCATACAGTGTCAGTAGCTTGTTATATCTTATAATAATGGCTGGTTGGCATGCTTGTTTTATTATTTTTTTCTGATCTTTTGCTTCTTTGGATGAATGAGACTCCCCTTGGAGTCTGAAAAACTAGATTACCCTAGAATCAGTGTGTCCAAAAAGTTCAACCTTCAGGACAAATCAGAAAGTATCTGAAGAGTATCTGCCAGCATATGCTCTCCTGGGCCTGTCTTCACAGCATCAGGGTCAGTAGGGCTGGGATGCAGCCTAGTCATCTGTACTTGATGGAGATTCTCAGAGACAGAGCTCTTATAACTCTGACGCAGAATTTTCTTTCTTCACTATATTAAAGAAAAATGTCCCCTAAGAGCCAATTGGGCCAAATGTTTCATATGTCCTTAAAGTGGGTATAGATGTAATGCACTGATCACATTGCATCCAGTGTGGCAGAAGTGTGAATGAATTTGCTTCCATGTCCCAGCTTCTGGGTGGGCAATTTATAAAAAGTAGACAGGCACAGAGCTGGGAGCCTGGGACTTTTCCTTATGATTTCCAGTGACTTACTGCTTTCAGGAAATGGCATTCTCGTTTTCTCTATATATGACCCTTTTACCTTTACTGTGGGAAGGGCAGGCATAGTCAAACATTTGGTAAGGCAAATGCTTTCAAAAGAAACCAGGAGAATCAAAAACCTTCACAAAGATTGGCAAAAATACGTATCCTGAATGGCCTGTAGGTGTGCCTCTGTGAGGGTGTGGGATGGGGGACATGGGTGCAGCGGGCTCTCGAGAGGAGCTCAGTTTGCAGATTTGACTTCATGTGGTCTCTTGGACAGAATTATCTCTTGAGAACTAGGGGAGCTCAAGGCACCAGGACCTAGGGTTGTGCAAATACACTCTTTACAATGAACACCACCAGTTCAGTTTCTAAACATTACTTGAGCGCCTATAAAACATGCTTCTTTCCCCCAGCTTGCTTTCATTACTTCATATAAAAAATAAATAAAAAGGGCAAGAGAGGAGCCAAGAACTGGCAATAGGAATGGATGAATCACTACTTAATAATCTGTGGACAGTCGCTCCAGGCCTTTGCTTTTCTTTTGGCCAAAGCCAGCCAGGCTGGTTCTGTAGACACGGGGGCAGCATCAGGGGTGGAGAATCTCTTGGGGACTTCTTTTACCAGTGGTGCTGGGGGTGCCGAATCTGAGATTTCCACTGGATATTGATGTAAAGGAAAAAGAGAAATGGGTTATTTTTTTTTTCAAATTAACAGAAATCTGTACACTTGTGTATAACATGATGATTTGAAATAGACCTACATTGTGGAATGAGTAAATCAAGCTAATAATTAGCATGTACTGCCTCACAAGATTATCGTGTTTGTGCTGAGAACATTTAAAATGTCAGTACTTTTCAAGAGTACCATTTTTGTACACTACAGTCACCCAATTGTGCAATACAGTTCTTGAACTTCTCTAACAAAGTTGTGCATCCTTTAACAACCTCTGAGCACCCCAACTCCAGAACCAATTTTGATTTATCCCAAATGTGAGATTCAGAAGGAAACAGTGAAACACAAAAGAGGTAAGTTTCTGGGCAGGTTCAGTGAGAAGATCCAGAGAAAGCAAGCTTAGATTAGACTGTTACATACAGAATGACAGTGATTGCAGTGCAGCTGATTCTCATTTCAGTTTCGGGGAGAAGCCTAGCTTTCTATGCAAAGAATCTATGCTTGCATGAAAGGAAATTAAAAGCAACTTTTGTGACTACAGTCATATGGCTTATCAATGCTGTTATGGTTTGAGTCTGGATGTCCCCCCCCCAAAGCCTCATGTAGTCAGGGAGGTGGGCTTCAGGGAGGCAGGCTTCTAGCGTTTGTGAATGACTTATGGTTCAATGCTGGAATTATGAGTGTGAATGCCACACCCAAGTGGGTATGCCCTACATACAATATAAGGGACTGAAAGAGTCTTCCCTCCATGCTCCTCCCTTTTTGCTCTTGTTGCTTTTGGTATCTGCTACTGCCATGAGCTGTTGCCCTGTTATTTACCCTGCCTTGGAGCCAGCTGAGTACAGACTGAAATCTGCACAAATCATGAGCTAAATAACCTTTTCTTTCTTCATTTCGGGTGTCAAGTATTTTGTCTCAGCAACGAGAGAAAGGCAACCAACACAAATTTCATAAAGAAAAAGATCCTTTCAGCATTTTGGATCTAACAAGGTGGCAAGGTTAACAGCGAGGGACCTCCTCTAGGGACCTCCTCTACTAAGCATCCTTAGGCTGCTCCACCTGAGCCCCACAGAACCTACCAGCTGTTTTAATTTGCAGTCTGTTTAGTAATTCCATCACAGTGCTTTCTTTGCAGGCCTCAAGAGAAGGTGAGAGTGCCCACAACTTCTCTGGATCACATATGTTTCTAGAACTCAGGTGACACTGATTGAAAAGATAAAGCACTTCAAACACTTGCTTTAGGATGCTGGAGCACTCTGATTGCAATAACTCTCTCATATTTCCAAACATGCAGAGAAAGGTATGACCTCTTCAAGTTGAGCTTTCATCTTATTTTGAAAGAAATTTTCATATTTTCTTTCCCTTCCCTGTCTCCCTCTCCTCATTTCTGAACTTCTGGTTTTAACAATTAGAACCCGTGTCAGGCATACTAACACTATGTAATCCCAGCATTTTGGAGGCTGAGGGAGGAGGATCACAAATTTCAGGTCTTCGTGTATTAACTACATAGTGAGTTCAAGGCCAGCCTAAACTACAAAGCAAGGCCCTGTTTCGAAAAAGAAAAAAAGAAAGAAAAAAAACCACTTAGAGCCCCTAATTCCTGTGCATCAAATCAAATCAAACCAAATAATGGGTGTGGAGCTTTTAGAGAAAACACATGTTTTAAAGTGGCTTTTACCTCCCTGAACCTTACCTCCCTGAATATGCCCAATCTCATCTGTCAAATATAAATTACCCCTACTACCACCCCAAAAAATAGTAAATACATCTTTAATACTAAGTCATCATTACATTCCCAGACCCCAGCTAGAATATAGCCAAAACAGAAAATCAAGGTCTGGTGGTTTGGGTGTGTCCCCAAAAGGTTCATGTGTTGGAACCTTACTTCCTCTAAATAGCAGTATAGGAGGCAGGGAGGTTCCTGAGACATGAAGGTGGCCCTCATAAAGAGATTAGTGCCATTCTTGGATGAAGAGGTTAACTATCACAAGCTCACTCACCGGCCCACCCACTTCTCATTATAAGCTACAGTGGCACAGGGCCTCATTAGATCCAGCTGCTCAGTCTTGGACTTCTTCTGAGTGTGTGAGCCAAGATAATACTCTTTAGAGTGAACCCACTCTCAAGTATTCTGGGATAGCAGCACAAAATGGACTAAGGCAGATGCCCTCTGCAGAACAATGTTGCCAAGTAACAAGAGGAAGAAGAAAGAGGTGGGTCCCTGGGACCCAGGAAAGATCTGAAACAAGAATTGAAGCCGACAGAGAGAGCAAGACAGAATTCAATGAAGGAGAAGGTGGCAAGTGGAGCTTTCTCCTGAGCCCTGACTCAATCAGTGCCTTGGAGAGGCAGCTCCAACCTGAAGACACACAGTGACTGCTGGCAACCCCAGAGGCCTCCATAGAGAAATGCACCAGTGGAATAGAGCTGTGGATGCAATGGACTGCAGTGGCTGGTAGATTATTTGGGTTCAGAGATCCTCAAGGAGAGGATGATTGGCCAGCAACCATCTTGGGATATGGTCCAACTGAGCTCAGTTCTCAGAACAGCTGTATGCTGGCTCCATCTGCTGTTCCCAGTGTCAGGGAAGGCTGCCAAGTTCAAACTGGCAGGGAGCCAAGTTCAAGCTGGCAGGAGGTACACAGGGCTGCAGGCTGAACAAATTGGGTTTCAGCCTCACAGCCAGAAACAAGCCTGAACTTGAGTGGAATTAAAACTTCAGGCTTGCTGGGATTATCCACTACCTTTTCATAAAGCTACATCTGGTTTGCTGGGATTAATCAACATGTATCTGGGCTCTGTCTGCCTACTTTGTCTACCAGTGACAGCAGAGACATGCTCTGACATGGACAACTTTTTGTCCTTTTTCTTCTCTTATTTTTGGTTGGCTTTTTGATTGCTTTTGTTTTATGAACATGAATATGGTCTCTAGTTTTTTGTTGTTACTGTTCTGTTCTTGTTTATATTTCTTCCTTCTCTCTTTCCTTCATCATCTTTACCAGTTTCCCAAAGTTTGTGTAACTGTCTTTGTCCTCTAGCCTTGCTTCCAATCTCTTACTCTTCTATTTCTCTACTTTTTCTCCCTAAATGCTTTTAAATTTTCTCCCCTGAGGGTAAAATCATGATACTGAGGGTTTATTTACTGTACAGAATTTTCTAATTTTAGATTTTTGTTATATGACCACAAATGTTTGCATGGCTAGAAGTGGCAAATTAATAGTTACTACAGTTGTCATTTTCTAGGCAATGTTTGATGCTATTGTTATTGCTGACTGTACTACTTTAGCCAAAGTGACATAATTGCTCTAATCAGTTTTTCTTCTTGGTGCCAAGGCTGAGACTGCTTAAGGGTCATAAACAGTACTACAGGCCAGTGCCAAAGAACCAGGGGCTGGGCCAGGTAGGCAGCAACTTCTCATCCTTAGTAAATTGAAGAGGTAGGATCTTGCAACAGATTCAAAGCTCAAAAGCCATCCACACCTGGAAGATATCTTTGAGAAGTAGTCACTTTCTAAGGGTTCTAAATACTAGCAATAATGTACTTGCCATAACACTTTACAAGGATTAATCCAGGAATTTAAAAAAAATAGAAAATGTAAAGACATTTAAGCAAGATGAGCACCAGACTTCTTGAGTTCACCAAAGACAAACCCAGGGGGCAATGAGGTGGAACAACTGGAAAGCCTCCCACTTTGATGCTCTGAAATAGTAACAGCAGAAGTAACAAAGCAGATGAATGAGGCTCTAGAAAAAATCAAATCAGAAATAATTTCTCAGATAACCACAGAGATGGTGACCATGATGAAAGACTTAAGAAGTGACTCTAGAACAGATACAGATTACAAAAAATAGAGGAAAATGATGGAAACTGTGAGTGTCCAATGTAGGTAAGAAATGGAATCCATGGAACATTCAAATAGTTATCCAGGGGTAGAGATATAGCTTAGCAGCACAGCATCTGCCTGGAAAGTGTCAGATTTTGAGTTCAATTCCTGTCACCAAACAAAATTAAAAAATCCAGATATCCAGGACATTAAAAATTCCAGTGAATATGTCAGAGAGTGAGCCAGTATTAGGACAGAATATCAGATATAGAAGACAAGATTGCAGTTAGTGATCATGAAAAACATTTCTTTAAAATGGCAAAAGGACAAGTTGTGCATGTTGGCACATACCTATAACCCCAGCACTTGGGAAGCTGAGGCAGGAGTTTGTTAGCTGAAGACTAGCCTAACCTGCATAGCAAGACCCTGTCTCCAAAAAAACCCAAAAAACAAACAAACAAAAAAACAAGGGACCATGAAAAATCAATCCAATAGCTGCTAGATAATGTAAAGAAGAATAATGTAAAATTGATCAGAGTCAATGATAAAGGAGCTAACACAAATGACATAAAAAACCTTCACAGAAGTAATGGCAGAAAATTTCCCAAGCAGAGAAAAAGAATTTGACATTCAGTTAAGTAAGGCATTCAAAGCTCCAATTAGCAATGATCAAAAAAAAAAAAAAAACTACAGGAAAGAATATAATAGTCAAGATTCCACTAATAACACTACTTCTCATACTCTTTAATAAAATTGAAAGGGAAGCAATACTTCCAAATTCATTCCTGGAAGCAAACATCAGCCTGATACCAGAACCAGAGAAGAACTCAACTAAGAAAGAATTATAGGCCAGTTTTCCTAATGAACATTGATGCAAAAAACCTCAGTAAGATACTGGCAACCAGACTGTTGGAAATCATCATCTTGATTATGCACTATGACCAAGTGGGATTCATTCATCCCAGGGATGCAGCGATGGTTTGACAAACATAAATCCATAAATGTAATACACCATATTAACAGAGCCAAGGACAAAAATCATATGATCATTTCAATAGATGCAGAAAAAGCTTTTGACCCATTTATGATAAAAAGCCTATAGAAAATTTGAATAGATGGTCTTTATTTCAATCTGATAAAAGCCATCCATGACAAACCAACAGCCAACATCATACTAATATGAACAAAAACTGAAAGCTTTCTCTAAAATCAGGAACAAGACAAGGATGTGCATGGTCTCCACTCTTATTCAACATAGTCTTGGAAACTTTAGTTGGAGCAATTAGATAAGAGAAAGAAAATGAATAAAGATAGGAAAGGAAGAAGTCAAACTATGGTTATTTGCAGATGACATGATACTCTACTTAGAGACCCCAAAAACTCCACCAAAAGACTAAAAGATTTAATACACAAGTTCAGCTGGATGCAAAGTCAACACTCAAAAATCAATAGCTTTCCTGTACACAAATAAACTCACTGAGAGAGAAATAAGAAAACCAACACCTTTTGCAATAGCATTAAAAAAAAAGAAATACCTAGAAATCAGTTTAACAAAGGATGTAAAGGACCTCTACCTTAAAAACTACAGTACTGTGAAAAAGGAGATTGAAGATGATATTAGAAAATGGACAGATATCCCATGCTCCTGGGTGGAAAGAACCAATATAGTGATAATGGCCATACTTCCAAAATTGTTACACAGATTCAATGCAGTCTCAATCAAAATCCCAATCATATGTCTCACGGAATTAGAGAAAACAATCCTAAAATTCATTTGGAAACAGGAAGACCTAGAACAACAAAGGCAGTCCGGGGCAGCAAAGACAGGGGACATAACAATCCCTGACTTGAAATTATACTGTAAAGCTACTATGATGAAAACAAAGATCAATGGAACAGATTAGAAGAAGCAGAAACAACTCCAGACACATTAAGCCACCTTATCTTTTTTTTTTTGTACCAAGGATCGAATTCACAACCTCGTGCTTGCCAGGCAGGTCCTTACACCGCTGAGCTAAATCCCCAGCCCTAAGTCATCTTATCTTTGACAAAGGGACCAAACACATTCACTGGAAGAAAGACAGCCTCTTTAATAAATAGTGCTGGAAAAACTGGCTCTACACGTGCCAAAGATTAAAACTGGACCCATATCATTCACCATGCACTAAGCTAAATTCAGAATAGATCAAAGATCTTAATATTAAAACAATCATTAAATCTGCTGGAAGATAAGAGTAGGTAAAACTCTTGAAGACACTGGTATAGGCAAGACTTTATGAACGAAACCCAGGAACTATCACAAAGAATCAACAACTGGGATCATACCTTACTGAAAATTTTTGCATAGCAAGAGAAACTACCAACAGAGTGAAGAGTCAACCCACAATGTAGGAAAAAATGTTTGCCAGTTGTTTCTTAAGACAAAAGATTACTATCGTGAATGTTTAAAGAACACACACACACAAAAATAAGTCCTCTCAGATTTAAAGATCCTATCCAAAATGGACATCTGAGATGAATACGCACTTCTCAGATAAAGAAATACAAACAAAATAAATATGTGAAAAAATGTTCAACATCATTAGTCATCTGAGAGATGCATTAAAACAATACTGAGATTCCATCTCACCCCAGAAAGAATGGCTACTATCAAGAAATCAACCAATAACAAATGCTGGAGGGGAACAGGAACTCTTCTCCACTGTTGGCAGGAATGCAAACTGGTGCAACCATTGTGGAAATCAGTGTGGGGACTCCTCAAAATACTAGCATTAGAGGTCTCATTTGACCCAGCTAGTCCACTTCTGGATATCTTCCCAAAGAAGTAAAAACATTGTACCACAGCGATATATGTGCACCCATGTTTATAGCAGCAGAATTTTTAAAAGGCTGATCTTGAAAGCAACCTAAATGCCCATCAACTGAGGAATGGATAAAAAAGATGTGGTATTTTTATACAATGGAGTACTACTTAGCCATAAAGAAAGATAAACTGGAGACTTTTATAGGTAAATGGATGCAACTTGAGAACATACTCATTAGTGAAATTAGTAAGACAAGTGTAAACATCATATTGTCTTGTTAGTGTGAGAAGCTGAAAGAAACAACTATTAAGATAGTTATACTACTGATTTCTTTGAGTTCACTGAAGAGAAAGATTTGTGCTGGTATTGTTTGGACAACTGAATGCAGATATCTTGTGTTCTGGTTACTTGACAGATTAAAATGAAAATAATGCAGAAATTACATCTTGCTCCAGAAAAATGGCTATTATCAAGAAATCAATTACCAGGGATATAGTTCAGTGGCATAAGTGACTGCCTGGCAAGTGCAAGGTCATGAGTTCGATTCCCAGTATCCTCCTCCACTGCCCTGCCAAAGGGGGAAAAAAAAATCAACCAATAACAAATGCTGGTGGGGTTATGAGGAAAAAGGAATCTTTCTCCACTCATGGTGGGAGAGCAGTCTGGTGCAACCATTGTGCAAATCTTTGTGGTGATTCCTCAAAAAACTAAAACTAGAGGTTCCATTTGACCCAGGTATTGCCCTTCTTGGACTCTTCCTGAATGAACTAAAAGCATCATACCACATCAGTGTATGCGCACTCATGTTTATAGTGGCATAGTTTGTAATAGGTAAATCTTGGAAACAGCCCAATGCCCATCAACCAATGAATGGAGAAGGAAAATGTGTGTGTTTTTTTTTAATGCAGTGTAGTACTGTGCTATAAAGAAGGACCTGAGACATTTCTAGCTAAATGGATGCACCTTGCGACCATATTCTTAAGTTAAATAAATCAAACACACATGTTCAGATATCATATGGTTTCTCTAGTTTCTCTAGTATGAGAAAGCACATATAAGGACCAAAATATGTAATAGATTTTGGGAAATGAGAAGTGTTCAAACAAGAAGAGAAATGAAGGGGAGAGGGAAAGGAACGAAGGGACAAGGAAGAAAATAATAGAAGGAAAAATGGAAACAGCTTTTGTAAATAAAGAAGGGAAGAGGGATTGAAGTGGGGGGGAGATGGGGAAAAAAGCAGAACATGTGATGCATGTATAGGTGCAAACTCCCAGAAATGAATGTTATCATTATGTCATTATGCACCAGTCAAATAAAAAGTAAAAAATATATATATAACCAAAATATCTTCATGTAAAAAATATGTACCAAGTAATTTGTAATAAGGAAATAGTTGAAAACTATTGGATAATTCTTTTTGGGGGGGGTACCAGGGATCGAACTCATGACCTTGCGCTTGTCAGGCAAGTGCTTAATGCTGCTGAGCTAAATCCCTGGCCCAATTTTCTCTTTTAACAAAATAATTTTTCAAATTAGTAACTTTTATGTTATGAACATACACAAACTGATGCTGTTAATTAACATCACAGACCTGCTGGTGAGAAACCTTCCTTTGTGAAGTCAGACTATCAGGAACTTGCTGTCTGAACTCGTATCAGTTAGAATGGACCTGGAGCACTGCAGTCACGTGGGTCAGTATCACACAGGAGCTGCTTCCATTTCCAAGCTAGGTGCAGAGCTTCAGGTGGGGCTTCATATGGAAGATTTTCACACACTGCATTTTATAGTTTCAAAAGAAGCAGGAGCTTGAGTCTACCCAGCTCAGCTTTTTGTCTGTGTTTTGCTCTGAGCCTATCAAAAGGCGCTCCATTTAAACTGTACCTAAGCTTCACCCTTTCCCCCAAATGCCATTCTACTCTGTCTCTTCTTGGGTCAGCTTTGTCAGGCTGCAGGAAGCGGGTGCACAGATGGGTCACACTGTCTGGTTAAAGGTCCATACATTTGGCGAGCCAAGTGGTGGTACGTTTTATAAACTGCCCATAGTGGTAGCACTGACACCACAGAAAATAGCAAGTGCTATAAATCAGAGGTCTCTCCAGTCCTGGAGGAGGTGAAAACATTTCCCATCGAACTGCTGACAGCAGAGGAGTGTCTGGTGGTCTTTATCAGATTAGCTTTATTGGTCTCAGAGTTCATGAATGGGGCCACGAGGCAGCCTGTGGCCTCTGAGGCTGCACTAACTATTACACTGTAAGAAAAAAACATGTAGCCAAAGATAAGAGAAATGGGCCAGCTCCTACCTGTCACAGATGTTGGAAGGGTGTTGGCCTTTTTCAGCTGTTCTCTGCGCTCAAGCCGGGACACGGCTGTCTCCGGCTTCTCATCTGGCTGCGTGGAGGACTTGTGCAGTGAACCTGCTCTGCTGACACTGCTGCTGCCAGGCTGTGCGCTGATGCTGGCCTGGTGGGCAGAGATGGGAGGTATGTTCTCAACCTCACAGACAGATGACCCTGCTGCCATGGGGCTCCCACCACCAGTGCTGGCCTCCTCTTGGGCCAAGCTGGAAAGCAGCATGCTCTCAGCCAGCTTCCAGCAAGGGAGCAGTCAGTACTAACGGCCCAAGGACAAAGTTCCTTTCCTAGGAGAGGCCCAGTGAACTAACCGATCCAGCCATAGAAACAAGGCTCTGGATTTCTATTCTTCCCACTGCTTAAATAAAATCATTTATTTCTCATAGGCAATAGTGTTCCCTTACCCAAGAAGGACAAATTTTAAGACCCCAGTGGATCCTGAAGCCATGGATAGCACTAAACCCTCACAGATCATGCTTCCCTTCTACCTTAGATCTTAGCAACCTCCACATACAGTATTTTACCTTTCTTTATTAAGTCCAGAACTTTTCCTTTTCCACACAAAGGAAGCACTTTACAGCCTCTCTTGTGGGTATCTAACTCACTGTTTTGGGGCAACTGGTAAAGCAGGGATTACCTGAACACAAGCACTGTGATACTGTGATACTCAGTCTGATAACCGAGACCACTACAGGGTGGTATAGACAGCGGACAGATGTTAGACAGAGATAACCGAGGTCCTAGAAAGATGCAGTGGGCCAGCCCACGATTTTACCTTGTTACTCAGAGCAAAATTTAAAATGCATGGATTGTTATTTCCGAAATTTTCCATCTAATGTCTCTGGACCATGGTTGGCCTTGGGTAACAGAAACCATGGAGAGTGAAAACTCAGATCAGATGGCCTGCCCTAAGTGGTGGTCTATGAATTCTGCAAACCAAGTTCACCTAAAAGCATACTGAAACCACATCAAATTTCATACTGAAAATGCTTCCCTTACTTCAAGGTAAGTGGATTTATTTACTGTTCTGTCCTTTGTAAACTCCACTACCCTTGGTTAGCCTTTTAATTTTTCTTTCTTTTCTTTTCTTTCTCTCTCTCTCTCTCTCTCTCTCTCTCTCTCTCTGTCTTGCTCTCTCTCTCTCTCTTACATTCTTGTGACCTAAACAAGCTAAGTTTAGGACAGCAAAACTAAAGTTGAAAGCAAGCTACTCACATTTTCTTTGGAGAGCTTTTCTGCCTGTTTGGCCTCGCGGGCCTGCTTCCTCTCCTCTCGGGTGGCTTGCTGCTCACGAAATCCCTTTTGCTTCTGCAGTGCTAATGTTATCCACAGCGGCTGGGCAGTTTCTACTTTCTCTGTAAGTTTGGAGCCATCCAGAGAGTGCCTGCACTGAAGCACTGGCTTCTCTGCAGGGAAAGACAGAGGGGTCTACTGTGAACCTGAGTTGTGTCAGTATCTCGTCTCTTAAACTGATCGCATGTTAGTTTATGAAACACTCCTGTGTGACATAGAAATGTGCCCATGCCTAAGAGACACCACTTGGTGGGATCATGACATCTTTGATCAAGAGAAAACCAGGGCATTTTTCTTCCCTAGAAATGAAAGAAGTTACTTTGTAGGAAAATAAAATTTCCAGCATCATAAAATCTCGTGCTGGCCAGGCATAGTTGTGTATGCATTTGGAAGGCAGAGGCAGGAGGACTGCTGCAAGTTCGAGGCCAGCATGAACTACATAGTGAGACCCTGTCTCGAAAAGATGCTTACAGGAGAGCCACACAGTTACATGGTTCACCGTTTCACTGTTTTAACTTATTGCTTTAATGAAATTTACTTTTAGTAATGGAAGTCTCCCTCCAACATCTTATGTGGAACTCTTGTATTTGAAAGTCAAAAGTCCGGAGTTTCCAAAGATGGTGGACCGATAGGTAGCAGGAGAGAGATCCTCTCTGAGAGAGACAGCTTAAATGCCAGAATTTAACACCCTAGAGAGACCTAAACAGAGAGAGATGGACTCTCTCAACCCAGGAAGAAACTAAAGTTAAAAAAAACCGCTCAAATATGAGGTCATGGGGCTACCATTAGTGAAGCTAAGATCAGCAAGCACGGCACCTTCCTCGAGCCACCTGAATTCCTGCCTGAGAGCGACCTGACCAACAGAACTGTGCCTATGCGACTGGCTTGAGCGGCTGGAGCATGGAGCTGAACATCCCTGCGTGCGGCTGGCCTGGACCCGGCCCTGCACACAACCCACCCAGAGGCACCATGAATTTGCACCGCAGCTGTGCTGAAGTTGGAGGTCTGGGAGCCCAGCAGTTCTCAGGGACCATCATCAACACGCAGTGAGTGATGGGAATAAGACCCTCCCACAGGAAAGGGGAAACCAACTGGAAGACATGCTGGATTTGGGCAGGACAGCCTTAACTTCATAAGGAAGTGGCTTCAGTTGGTTGCTCCCCTCACCGAGCAGATTGGTGGAATCTGCTTGGATTGGGCCATGCCCCTGGCTGGGACCCAGTGGGTTGCTACAAACTAATTCTCTGAGCACAGCTGCACACTGAAGCAGTGAAGGCCTGCAAAGGTTGACTGGCCCGGAGGAGGGGAGCCAGCGCACACTGCACTTGCTTGAACTTCACTCTGATAGCGGCCGGCAGAGGGCAGAAGCCCCTAGCCTGCGTGCTCCAGAGGAGCCTTAACCAACAAGTAAAGGGGCTGGGAATTACACTGTACACTTGTATGGAAGGAACCAAAAACATGACGAGAGGGAGAAATAAGAAAAAAACCCCAGCCCCCAACCCTGAGAACATTGATCCAGGAGAGGTAAATACAAAAGAGATTGAGGGCAGCAAACATGCAACATCAAACACAGCAGTAGCAGACATAAAGAGATATCTTCAGGACCTCGTAAGCGGGATCAAAACTGAAATATTAATTCAAATTAAACAAGA